>JAJJWW010002014.1:0-15010 GCA_023531295.1 Papaver armeniacum | reverse complement strand
TCATAAATAATCAAGAAAATCACATACCCAATCCTACCCGCCATTTCTACCCTACCCGCCACTGTTTTACCCGTATCCTACCCTACCCACCATTTGATGGGTAGGGTGACGGTTAAAGAATTCTTACCCACCATCAAATGGGTAGGGTGACGGGTGAAACTCGAAACTAACCTATCCTACCCGCCTACCCGCTTAATATTGAAAAGACAAAGTAACCCTTTCATTATTCTTTTTTCCTGCCTATTGTTTTGTTATTTTAAAATATATCGGGGGTAAAATAGAAACCTAACTTTTCATCTACCCATCTCCTTTCTCATCTACCCATCTCGTTTCTCTTCATTTTCTTCGACTCACATCAGACACAGAAACCCATCTCCCTTTCCCCGATCTAACCCTAACCTTACTCTTTTAAAATTCATGTTCATCTTTAAGGTCTCCGTTGAAACTTAAAACCCTTTACTCAGTTGGTTTATTTACACAGTCTAATTCCGGCAAATCTGATGGAGAAGTTCTGAATTGACGTCCAAGCTTAGGTAAGCCCATAATAATCACATAATTATAATTTTTTTTGTAAATCTGAATTGGTTTTCCTTTTTATGTCTGAAATATGTTGAATGGGTTTTTCTTATTATGTCTGAAATATGTTGGATTTCATTTGTATTTGAAGAAATTTAGTTTGTTCCACATGCATGTTAACTGATTGATGAAATTTCTCATAGAAATTGTAATTCAGTTTGGTACTGCAGAATTCATTGATTTGGTTGAGTGACTGTGAGTTTAATTTCTCCTTTGAATTTCTTGAAGTTTAATTTAGGTTATAACCTAGGTTCCCTAGTTTGCATGTTGTTGCTTGAGTGTCGTTCTGCTGAATATGGGTTTCATGATTGCTCTCTAAATTCTGTGAGAAGGCATTATTAGAAGTTTAATTTAGTAAGCAGAGAAACCAAATTCATGCTGAGACAAGTTTATTAAAAGGGTTTGAGATGTTTTTCTATTTCTGTTCACTACAAACAAAGGCATGTGATGTGTTTCTTTGGCAGATTGTGTGTATGAGTCCAGAGAGAAATAGAGAGAGAGGTACATGATGTTTGTGGGTAAGTGGTCTTAGCTTCTTCTTTTTGTTGATTCACGGGTGGAGGGGAATGATTTGGAGGAATTGTAGAACTAGAGTGAAAAAGTAGCTGAGTCTAAAGAGGTTAACCTTAAATTCTGTTATAACATAATTGTCATCTTAAATTCCTCTATAGACTAAAGCCAAATGCTCTGTCTGTTTAGTTGGAGTCTTGTTTGAGTCACAACTTGATTACTTGAACAAGTTTGTTCATTAGCTGGTCATTTGATTGAGCTGAACTTGGGTAGTTTGTTCTGAAGGTTGTTATTTGTGTATCATGGGATTCTAAAGGTCGACGGTGTCTAAGCTACTCAGCTGATCTGTCATATTAGTTGGGTGAACAGTCCTCGTTTATGGTTGTTCTGTCCACGAGTTTTGTGTTCGCTAATTGATTGTGTCATCTGAAGAGAAACTCTGAAATGTTAAGGATCGAAAATTTGATAATCTACAACATTATCTTCTTTGTATCCCTGTTTGATTCACATTTCATCTGACGAGGAACTCTGAAATGTCTTATTGCTGTAAATTTTTAATCCCTATGGGTTTGTGTAAAAATAGTGTATGCTTCCTCCCTGGGTTGGTCAGGTGAAAAACTTACAACCATCCTAAGCACTAGTGTGGTCTTGTGTTTGATACCTGTTTTGCTATCTGCAACTGAAAAATGACACTTTTGGATGGCAGGTGGCACAAGTTTCTTTTTACAAGTTTGCTGATTTTCCTGACCATGCTGATATGCGGAAGCCATTGAAGAATCTCTGTCAAGAGCTGGTGAGTCCTTTTATTTTTGGAATTAGGGTTTTGTTAATTTGAATTGCTCATTTCACCCTTTTAGAACTGATTAGCTAAATAAGCCATTTTCTGTTTTTTGGGCCAATAGCTGGAGGCCTCTTTCTAATCGTTTTCTATGATAGCTTATATGGTTGTACTTTTCATTTCTTTGCAGCTTTACTGGAGCAACATTATTGGTGGCTACATTTTTTCTTTAGGCCTTCCTTTCACATTACTTGTACGATTCATTGTTCCTCTTCGCAAATCAATAATTGTTTGCTTATTTCGATTTCATTTCTTAACTAGCTGTAGAAGTATCCCGTAATTAGTCTTTTTACCAATTTCTAGTACCTAGACCAGCTCCTTATTTCCTACTGCGCTGATTCAGCTTAGGGCTTGATGATGATTTTCAAAATAATGTTCTTCTGCATATATTGTATGACTTGGTCATTTAGCACCATCTTGGAGAAACTGTACCGTAGTTGTCATTCATCAAAGATCCATCACTGGCTTTCATGCATACTAGTGTTATTGCTTGCCATTAAACTTTAGTTATATTCAAGTTCTAGTAGTATTAGTGGTTTTAGAAACTCTTTTTGCTGTGTACCTGCAAAATTGAAAGAAAAAAAAAAAATTAGAAAATTTTTATGAAGGGATGAAATATTGTAATTTGCAGGTACCTTTTGATTTGTTACCATCATTCATTGTTAGCACTTGTGCTAAGCACTAATCCCTTTCTGTTTTGTGATGGATTGGAAAACCTATCATTAAAATAGTAGTTACAATGGATTGAGTTTGCAATGTTTCAACCCCAGATACAGGAAGAACTTTATAGCTGATCTATAACATGTGTTTTAGCTTTGTGGATGCCCCTTAGTGTTAATTGAGTTTGGGCTGTTTCAACCTGTGTAGTTGACCTGTGACATGTGTTCTAACGTTGTGGACACCGTGACTTGTGTTAATTGAGTTTATGTAATTCAATTGTGGCATTTGTAAGCATTTCTTTCACCAACTATGCTTGCGTACGTTTTTTTATAATATTTCTGAGAATGCAATAGGAAAATAATTGCACCTCATAGTTATTGCAAATGAAACTGTGTCATATCTCTGTAGTTTAATGTGGTTTTGCTATCTATCATCTCTCATTAGTGAAAACGATTCACCAAAAATTAGCTGTTATTACCAAAAGTGTTGACCTGTTATTATAAAATGTCTTGATATGACGTGTGAAATATAAAAGTGTATTCTGCAACGATGGCCTGCACTTCTAGAATTAGTCTACTGATCAATCTTTTCCAATAAACCAACTTTTTACTATTTGGCTCATCGGCACCACATAGCAAAATTGGCTTAGTTTTTTTTTATTTATGCGCTCCCGTTGTCCTTCCGTTTAAGTAAATGGAAAGAGAATCACATACTGTGTAATGAGACCTCCAGTACAACGAAGGTCATGTTGTTATGTAATTAATTTGTGCATTTAATTTGTGCAGGCTTAGTGTGAGTAAACATGGTTGAGATTATAGAAGAGATGTCAATGAGACCTCCAGTACAACGAAGGTCTAGTGCTGTTACATCTCCGCCTCCTCCACCTCCACCATCTTCTCAACCTGAGGTCAGCGGAAGTAAAAAGCGGAAGAGGACATCTTGGGTATGGGGGCATTTTGAGACTAGTTTTGATGCAGATGGTATTGAATGGGCTAAGTGTAACTATTGTGAAGGTGGTAAGTATAAGGTTGGTCCTGGTAAGGATTATGGAACAGGGAATTTGAATTATCATTTGCCTAGATGTGACAAGTATAAAAAGACACTAGAAACTGGGCAGTCTGGACAACACTCTCTTGATTTGCCTAGCAATATGTGGGGTAAACCATTTCTTGTGGTACCTGAGATACAGCCACAACGTTAATTTATACTCCGTATCGCTGTGTCTGGAGCTACAGGCATTAGACCCTGTGTACATGAGTAAGTGTTTAAATGTGGGGTAAACCATTTCTTGTGGTACCTGAGATACAGCCACAACGTTAATTTTACTATCAACTGAACTGTGGAAGCATTAATTTTACTGCAAAACTGGTTGCGGACACCAATTGACATGGATCCTTCTAAATTTGGAGCTGAGGAGAACGAGGATGAGGCCGTAGAGTCAGGTATAAAACTTGCTACACTACATCTTCAACAACTTTCCCTGCTCATTAATTTTATGTACTATACTTATGCTACCTACTCAGTGCATTATTGCAAGAATAACTTTAGAACTTGTTACCTTAACTCACCAATGCATCTGTGGATAAATTGGTATGTTCCTTCATTTGTTAAATTTCTATGGCTTAACAATTATATCATCTGTGGAAATTAGAGAATTTCTGATCTGATTTCTAAGTTTTTTCTAAGATCTCTATGTATGTCATTCAGATGCATTTGTGTTATAAAATTTTAACGTAGTTCATTCAACGTAGTTCATATTTTTGTATATTTTAAAATTTTAGTTTCACTTATCTCATTAATGTTATCTGCCCATAATCAATCACTACTGATTGTTGACATTTGCTATCTTAGACTCCCTTACAGACTGCTTCATGAGTGTCACTCCATTTGGTTCCACAGTCATAGCAAACTTTAGATCCACGCCTGCGAGGATAACATAATCGTCACTACTAATAATGCGGAAATTCAGAAATCTGTAAGATGTTTTTAGAACTCATTAGGATGGAAATATTAACGCAGTAGTATTACGTGTTTGAGATATTCAGTTTTAGATTAGAAGTATGTACTAGATTGTAGTGTTTAAAGAGATTTTTATGTTGATTGACTTTATATGTTGTGCAGATTTATTTGGTGATCTTAGTACTTATTCCATCATCGTAGATGATGATTGAAGGTCATATGAAGAGCTTTTGGTGATGATATTGTTATATGAAGAACAAGGTTACGTGAAGAACATGGAATTATGCTGGGATTCATCGTAGATTTTGAAAAGAATAGAACTTTGAGACTACAAATGGCTTTGGTACATAATTAGATAGGCTGGATTTTGTTTTGCAGTGGCAAGATTTTTTTTTTTTTTTTTTTTTTGTTGGGAAGCATTTTTGTATATACAGTCAAAGGTAGTAAGTTACTATTAGTAACTAGAAGGTCCAGATTTCAGGACATGAAATAAAAAGGAGAAAAAAAAAAAAAAACGGTTATACCTGTTTCACCCACCCTACCCGACCCGCCATTTGGTGGGTTGGTAGGATCTTACCCGTTTAAAGGCGGGTAGGGTGGCGGGTAAATTTTTCTTACCGTGCTATTGCCGGTAGGGTGGTGAAATAGGCCATATCCTACCCACCCTACCCGTCGTGCACCCCTAGGTATGACCACTGGGAAAACTTTTATAAGCCTCCCTGACCATATTCTCTTTTCCATGGCAGATAACATCCCCAGCAAGATCATAAACATCTTTGCCATCCGGAAAACAACGCCAAAAGAAATGTGGCCGAGGTCTTCCGGTTGCATTTTTTATCGCCTCCGTCAGGACACCGGTTGTGATTACAGTGAATAAAAGACCAAGCATACCATGGTGCAGATCGTAAACATCTTTCCTATTGTAATAAAATCCTAGCAAGGTAATGATAGGTAGCCCAGCTGCATATAGCGGAACAACCCAGAATTTTACTGTGACATCTTTTAATGGAAACCTGAGATCATCCATCATATCCCTCGTGATATAACGACGAAACGGATGAATCAGGTAGATGATGAGGTACATCACCATAAGCAGAACCAACATAATCCAATCATACATATGTTTTCTCGCAACTCTAGCCCCATGGGACTTCACTGTATGCACATTTTGACGGGTATCCATCGCTCTAAACCTTCAAGCAACCTTTCTTCTAACGCCTACAATTGTCTCCGTCTATGCAGGTGATGGACTAAATATTTGTCTTTTCGGGTATCCTGAATCGCTTTGCGGGATGGCTTCCTTTCAGCAACCTTTACAGATCACAAAACCTTTCTTCTTCAGGAAAGTGGTGGGTCCTCCCTCAATTGTCTTTCCCGTCATTTTTGATGAATCAACTGGTGATTTGATCATCCCAAATGGATAAAGATTTTTTCCAAAAGAAAACATTTCCCTAAGAATCTCTTCTAAGAATAATTTATCAAATGAATCACATGGAAGGTACCTGTTACATCTACCAGCTCATTACGCTATATCATAAAGTGAACTGAGTCAAAGGCGGCTGCAATACATTACTTTACTAAATCAAACCAATAATTCCGATGGCTCCAAATCACCTATCTTCTTTTTTCATATCCGTCTATGTCATACCGACCAAAGCATGAGATAAGTCTTAAATAATTCACCAAATGAAGAGTGCTAATCTTAGAAAATCGAATGATTGTTTACAAATGAAATTGATGTTGATTTTGAAAAAAAAAGTTGGAAAAGATACCACTAACTTAAGAATCTCCCCACTTTTTTTTATAATCAAAGGAAAGAATACAAATCTACAGCAATTTTTTGTGTCTTCACGTTGATCAATTCTTATATACTATGATTAATTGATATTCCTCATTCTTTGCTTCAAAATTGGAAAATCATCCTCAAGTTATGTGTTTGACATACTTGATTATTTTTAAATAAGTGATAATTATATAAATGTCCCTTGTTTTGATGGGCTTCACGAATATCCTTATCACACACTAAATATACCCCTCTCCATCTATAAGCCATCAGGGGTCTATTAATATTTTTTTGTTTCCAAATTTAACCTCATATCTATCGACTTTCAGGATCTTCCGCTTTCATTTCAGATCTAAAACTTGTACATGTTCTCTCTCCTTTTAGACAGCACCACCACCACCTTCTTCGTCATCGCTACCACCACCACTACCACCTCCTCCTCATCACGTCCGTCGCTGCAAATAGATTCAAGAACACCTCCTCCGCCATCATCGCTACCATCACCAGCACCACACCACATCCTAAACAACCTATTTATATGATGAATCAACGAGAAACTAACTTCTCCAATCAAATCTGAAGCATTAGAAACATCACATTCATTTTTGATATCAACTGGGTTTGGATTGAATAACCTAAAATCGATGATAACATTTAGTTCTTAAAGATCTGTTGGTATCAGTTTAGGAAGAGACGGTGATAATCATTTATCAATTATTGGATCTGAATTTTCAATTGTCCAGATGCAATAAAAATTGATTATTTTTTTTTCTCTAGTTTAAGTTTCATTGGTGGTGGTATTGTAACTATAGTGATATAGATGGAAAGAGGTTAGACGATGAAATTGATGATGGAGATTGTCTTTGGGTGATCTGGTTAGAATGATGAATCAAAATTGGTCATGAAGATAGTGGTGGTTCCTCGGTTTGTTGTGGTGTTGGTGGAGATTATGTGTCTTTGGTGGTTGTGGTGGTGAGATTGGAACCATAAGTTGGTGTATGAATGAATCTGATTTGAATGGTGTACATTTAATTTGAACATTATCCCAATTATTTTTATGCTTCTCATTCATTCTAAGAAACTATAATTGATAGGTTACATATTTTTTCTTTCAGCAGTAATGGTGGATATTGCAGCACCAGTGTTTGTGGATGTTGTTGTACCGGAGGGGACGGTGGTGGTGGCTGCATCAGTGGTGATACTTCTTACTGATGGTGGTGGAGGATATCAAATCTCAATTAGTAAATTCATCTAAATGATTTTTCTTACTTGATTCACAATCTACTGTTATATTGGTTGTTGATGATGGTAGTGGTGCTGGTGCCGACTGAAGTAAACTTATATGAAAAATGCAAGTACTGCTCCTCTAAATTCAACTGCAAGTACTGAAAAATGGAAATTTCAGTTAGCCGGTGACTGTCATGGACATATTAAGGTTGCTAGTCTTATACTCTTTATGAATGCAATTTTGATTGACTTGTTAATTTAGTATGTTAACACATTTTTTGATTTATGTGATATCTCTAGAGCTCCCTATTGTTTAGGGTTCTAACTAACTAATCTGCCCAGGATTTTGTGAAATTGTTGTTTTTTGTAAATGTGCAGCCTCCTAGCCAAGCTTGACATCATAGATCGTTGGCCACCTACTTTTGCTGTAATTAATGAAGTTGCATTTCAGTTGGTGTCGAGGTATGTATGACACTAATAGCTCTCTTATTGTCTACAGTTCTAACTAACTAATCTGTAGTGATTTTGTGAAATTAAAATTAAGCTTTCATGAGATCTAACTATTTTGTGCTAGGTAATTGATGAAGTGGGATAATTGGCTTTGGCCTTAGTGGAGGCCCGAGATCCGACAACGGCTCAAGTATGGAAATGGATACGCAAGTCGAGTGTTTTCAGGGAGTTTATTGGACAAAAGTCTTTATAGTTGGTTGGGTTTTATCTTCACGTTATTAGATTTATTCATATCTAGTTGATGTCTATCTTTCTTAGGTTTATCTTTTCTTAGTTAGCAAGTTTAGGGTTGTATTTAAGATTGGATTATTGTTTTAGTGCGGAGTTTTGATGAATGAAAAAAAAAGGTTAAACTGGAGAGAGTTTTCATGTTGATTTTATGTCTAATCCTATAACCCCCGCATCAGTTTTGGCGCTAAAAACAAATCAACGTTTATGGCTCGAGGAAGAGGAGAACGTGGAGTTTTTGTTCGTGTTGCTCCTCATCTAGAGGGGATGATGAAGTTTGAGAGGATTACCAAACTTGAACGACAAAGTTGAAGTGCTCACCCGTCGATGGTCAATCTTGTTATGCGTAAACAAGAAGAGCACCATCAATATCCAAATCGATGAGAAGAGGCGGAGGATGCTTGATGAGGAAAACATGTTTGATGTCTTCGCTGGTAGCGTGAGTGGGAAGTCAACTCATCGCATTTCAATCACATGATTCCATGTGTGAATGGATTGACAGTTGACATACCTGACCTTAATGGTATGTCGCAAACCAGATGATTCGATTAATTTTCTTTGTGATGTAGAGGAAGTTTTGGAGTTTAAAGGTGTTTCACGAGATCCAACTTTGGATAGCCAATCGCTATTTTACGTAAGTGAAAAGGTGGAAGACACAGTCATCGTGGATTGGGGCTTACCGCCACTCTACGATACATATCCGAATGATGAAGTTTTTTGTCAATTAAATCATTTTGATAATCTTACGGAAGAAGATACACACATGTGTAAGTATTCCTTTGGATCTACGTCATTCGACTCATCGAGTCTCAAGTTTTACCTATGGTAGAAACTAATACATCGAGATCAGATTTTTATAAGAAAATATTTTGGCATAACAAACTTCTTCGAGAAAATTATAAAAGTAAAACTTCGAGGACGAATTTTCGAACACCGACGAGAAGCTATAGCTAAAAAGCTATTAGGAAGTTTAGGAAGTATCATGTATTATTCTAGCACATCATATACCGATAATGACATTGATTAAAGAAGTGCAATGGCACGCAACGACAACAAACTGGCATCAAACACCTCAAGTATTGCATGGCTTCGCCATCTATGATGATGTCGATTGCTAGAGTTATTTTTAACAATTAAGGAAGACGGTCACTTAACCGCAAATTTGGCTCACGAGGGTTTGTTGTGTCCTCGTTTGTAGTCGTCGGGTTGTTTCTTTTTGTGAAGATATCGCATTATAATGATCAAAGAAGTATACATAGCATTGCTTTTGATGTCGTGATGCTACTTATTATTATTGGGTTGGTCTTATTTTCCCAAAACACTTTGATTATTGCATCCTATGTCCACAAGGAGAACTGTAGACGGCTTTTTACACATGGTTTCCAGCTTGTGGGAAGGCTAAGGAGTTTTACACATAAAATCAACACCATGAGTATGAATGGTTATGCATCTTTATATTTATGCGCGCGAATCTTATCTTTGGTTTGGTATATGTGTCTCATCTAAGAAATATCTTCATACTAGCAGCCAAGAACTACTGAACAACAAAGTCCACTATCGTGAGAAGGGTCGGAGAGAACAAACATCAAAGGGCATCAACTATTTTAAGGATAATAAGCCTAAATCATTATTTAATAGTGTTCTTGAGAAACTGTTCACTTGGGAAATTTTATATTATTGGTACCTTTGTCATTATGCAATTATAGTTCTTTGAGGAGCTTATTTTGGTTGTGTCTACAAATGACTGCATATCTTCCATTGCTACACATATTTTGTTTGTCAGGGCATTTTCTTCTAACGAGAAAGTGCAAGGTTTCCACAAGGTGGTGAAGAAATTGACATGCTACAAGGTTTCTAAAAGGTGGTGTTCAAGTTTTTTCCACTACTGCGACCATTATTTCATTTGGAGATCGCTTCCCGACAAGCGAAGAAGTTAGTTCCTTTTATTTCCATGAGTTGTTCCATAGGGTGAGCAAAGTGATACAACTAAATGTGTCCGAATTTCTCCGAGTTGATCCGTAGTGAGAAAAAAAGTGATGTCTATTATTCTCTGAAAGTTTCCAACTTTAGTCTTGAAGAGGCATGTTCAGTTTACATTTACATGTTGAAGTTTGAGAACCTCTTAAGGGAGAGTTCTACAATTGTTTATCACTGAAAAAGAAGCAGTGATGAGTTAATACAATATCAAGATATCATAAGTTGTGCAACACACAATGAATGGAATTTCATGTTCTTGTTTTTTCCCCGGATCCATTGCGTTTGTTACAAACAATGAAGGTTTACAACATGGTGCATCAGCGAAGGAAAGCTGCAAATTCGGATGATCCAGTCAACAAAATCTGTTGTATGATGTGTCGTAGGATCTCTAAAGCTATTAGTTTTAATTTTGACCCAGGAAAGAAAGAAGAAAGGAAAATGGATTTTCTTTTTGATCGGGGAAGAAAGAAGAGAGTAAAAATTCAGAGACGAATTTTATTTGGTGGGGAGAATGATGAAGTAGGAGAATAGGCCTTGGCCTATTTTGAAGCCGAGATCCAACTTGGATTAAGTTAACCAAGCAGAGATTTTTACGCCAGAGAATATCTTTGTTTCACGTTTTAAGGCTTACGTTTCCTTAGGATTTGTTTAGGTTTATCTTTTCTTTTCTTAAGTTACAAGTTTAGGATTATATGTAAGGTCTTGTTTAATGTTTTAGTGGGAAGTTTTTTGATGAATATAAAGAAAAGTTTAAAGCTCTTTTGAGTTTTTGTGTTCAGTTTATGTTTAATCCGATAACCCTGCATTAGTTTTGGCGCTAGAAACAGGGAGGAGGGTCGGGGAGAATTGACATCAAAGGGCATGCATTCTTTTGAGAATAGTGACCCTAAATCTTTCTTTCATAGTGTTCTTGAGAAAATAAAAGCAAGGAGCAAGTAGTCGGACTAAGGAAATCAGTGGACCTAGACAACATGGTTGAAACCCTTACCACCACTAACGGTGTGGCTTTCGATTTTGATCGACGAAGGTCGAAAGCGAAAGACTGGAGGTGTCGATGTCATAGTAAGGATGAGTCGGCCAAATATTCGAAAACGAGAAGATGGTAATTGGTGCCGGTGGCTTAATCAAGACTTACCGGGATGGGGTTGTAACTTTATTGAAGCAGTTTCAAATCGGTAGTAGAAGGAATGTTCTTGATTTACTCTATGGGTTGAGCGATGGTATGGGTGCAACGTATCTCAACTCAAAAAATGGAGCAATACACAAGGAAAGCGTGTTGGACACTTTTGTTTTTGCGGAGAAGCTTAGTCTTGATTCATCTTTTTTGTTACAAACAATGAAGGTGGAGAATATTTACTGTTTTATAAAAGACAGTGGTTATGGTTAGTGTCTCTTTCGTGAAGAGTTTGGTTACCTTTTAGCTGGAGATTTTTTCATGAAGCCCGTAACAATGGGGATATACTAAATGTTCTAGATGTGAAAATGATCGGTGGAATTGACAATCTAGCAACCGTTGTTTTGGATGAATCCTTTAGAAAAGATTAATGAGAAGTACATAAAGGAAGCAAACATATGGTTTACAATGATCAAGGAAAATCAAACAAAACATATGGAAGTGGGGTGGAATTAATGCTTGTTACTGGCCCAACTAATTCCAGTATAAGAAACGAAGATTTATGTTATGTTTTTGACCGTGGGAAGAAAGAGGAGAGGAAATGTTTTAAATAGTGGGAAGAAGGGACACAAAATTGAGACAATTTTATTTGAGCCGGGAGAATGATGAAGTAGGATAATTGGCTTTGGCTTTAGTGGAGGCCCGAGATCCGACAACGGCTCAAGTATGGAAATGGATACGCAAGTCGAGTGTTTTCAGGGAGTTTATTGGACAAAAGTCTTTATAGTTAGTTGGGTTTTATCTTCACGTTATTAGATTTATTCATATCTAGTTGATGTCTATCTTTCTTAGGTTTATCTTTTCTTAGTTAGCAAGTTTAGGGGTTGTATTTAAGGGTTGGATTATTGTTTTAGTGCGGAGTTTTGATGAATGAAAAAGAAAAGGTTAAACTCAGAGAGTTTTCATGTTCAGTTTTATGTCTAATCCTATAACCATGCATCAGTAATCATATGGCCCTTGTTTTATTTTCATTTGTAGATAAAATATGGTGACAATATACTGTAAAAAAAAACTTGTTGGCAGAGTGATTAGTGTAAAGCTCGACCAACTATAACCATCAGTTCTTCTTAATTCTGGCAGCGGCAATACCTTCCTTCCTTGAGTTCTCTCGATGGAATTCCAGCCACAACTCGAGCTAAAAAACACAACGGATCAGCACCCATGTTCCTCCATGCACCGCGTGTAATGCAGCCAACTGATGCTTCTTCATTCGATACATACCAGCAGACCCAATTCCATTTCCGTTGTTACTTGAACATCTCATCCATCACCGATTTCCACAGCTCAACCATCTCCATTCGCACCTGGGATCTTCTCTCAACTGAACCCAGCACCGTCACTGCCGGTACTTCATTGTTGTTGACTTCGCCAGAGTTACTTCTCGTTAATCTCCATCTCGGTTTAACACCGGCTGCTTGAAGAGGGAAATGAGAATTCCATTTGTTTGACAAAGAATGAACAATATTTACTGATGCCTTCCATTCCGCAAAGATGTGGTGGAGAGATGGGCCATATACACTATTTTTCTGTTAACTCCAAATGGGCCTGACACATTCCAACTAGAAAAGACAACTCTTTGCTTTGCTTACTGACTTCTTGGCCGTGATGTGTAGCCAAGATGACTTGAGTGGTGCTGGTACATAAATACCAGGCCAGACACATTTAAATAAGTGTTTTTGGAGCTGTGAGTAGTAACCTTGGCAATATTCGGTTGCAAACGCCAATTTAGCTCCATTTTAGTCGTTTATCCTTTCGTGATCGGATTCGTTTGTACTTTCTACAAAAACACTAAAATGTTATTGTTAACGAAATATCGAGACACGGCTAGTATAAATATGGGTATAAAATGTAGCACATGCGTGCTTATCAACACCCCCACACTTATATTTTGCAAGTCCCGGGCAAAACAAAAAAATATATCCGCTAAACAGCTGGATAAAGAGTGATGTCCGATAAACAGCAAGACGAAACCACTAAACAGTGGTTTACAAATGTCTGCTAAACAGCTAGACAGATCCACTAAACAGCTAGACAGACAGGCCCGCTAAACAGCTGATCATACCATGCAAAAAAAAATTTTAATTAAGACCCGCTAAACAGCTGATCATATTATGCATTTTTTTTTTTATAAATAACGAAAGCAAATATCTTAACCACTCCGCCACACTTAAACATTACATTATCCTCAATGTAATTGAGTCATCCAACATAAAAATTAAGGTGGGAAATTCAAAAATGTGATATGTAAAAACTAAAAAAATAAATAAAAGATAGAGTGAAGGGAACAAATCTGATGGGTTGACTCCCATGAAGCAAAATGTATTCGTTTCCCTCCTTGATGGCACGTAATATCAAACAAAGGTGAGGTTGGTACCTAAAGTAACTTTGCCAATCATATATATATAGTCTGAAAAATTGGGATCAATCCAACTAATCCCGATCAATTGAAAAGATGATTACGCGAAAGAATGATTAGTATCCGAGAGCTAAAACCTGATTCAATCTTATTCAAAATATAATTCAAACCATGAATATGAAGCAAATCAGGGTTCCGAGATAATCAATATAAAGATTGTTTAAAGAATTGAACATTGTTGTACTCCCTAAATCTAGTTCTAAGTCCGACGAAATAACTTGCACGACAGATATTGGTTCAAATGCACTCGCTAAACAAGGGCTCAATGGAGCAATAATATCATAACTCATAGACCCAATATCATTAGGATGAGAAAAATCATAATTTGATAGGTCAGACAACGTATTATGGGTCAAGGTCGGAGCTTTCACGACTGATGAGACTAGTCGAGACTCGGGAAAAACTAGAGGTTCTAGTTTGGGCTTCCATTTATTAGTGTCTAGCAGCGGTGTGGAGTCTAATAATGCATTGAATTCACAAATAACACTATTATCATCAAAATCATACCCAAAATGAGCTAAGCAAACCTCTAATGGATCTTCCAAGTGGCTCTTACAAAAGCTTTGCGAGTGCATACTTACTTTTTTTTTTCGCCCGCTACTGGTTTTATTTGTACCTAAAAAAAAATCAACAAACTGCGTAAAAAGGAACTAAAAGAAAATATAAAAATAAATTATGTACAAAAAGAAAATAAAAATAATCTTTGTACAAAAAGATATTAACTAGAGTATTTTTTGCAACCACTCCCAGCAATGGCGCCAAAACTTGATAAGCTCGGAAACCTACTATAATAATACCGCAGCGCACGTATCTAACTAGTAGACAATGACAAATGCAGTCGTTCCCCGAGGAGTGTGAAATACTCTACCAACTAATACCAAAAACTAAGTAATCAACAAGATGATGTTTAACGATTTTTCAGAAATTTGGAACAAAATGATATAATATAAATTTCTAACGATAAACAAAGTTGTAATGGGTTATTAGGATTTTCGGTTTCCACCAATTAATTATGCAAACTCTACTAATCTATATTGTTTCCCCGCTGTAATTTTCTTCGCTTCATGTGTAGTGATTCTAAAGCATTACTTATCAATCCTAAAGAATATCACGTCAAATAATTTAACCCAAGCACGCCATATCAATTGAAAA
>JAJJWW010002013.1:0-47358 GCA_023531295.1 Papaver armeniacum | reverse complement strand
AACACCCCTAAGACTCAAGCCAAGAAACCACGATTTCAACCCTCTTCTTGAAATGATTTCTCACATTAAAATTCAAGTCTAAAATTGTTACAGTTTGAACCCAATTTCCTATTAATCATTGCATAATTCACAAAGCCACATTCAATTTCTCATTCAATAGAATCAGCAAAAATACTCACCGATACACCATCAATCATGATCTCCCCAAATTTAATTTCACTGCCAACCCGTAATGGGAACTTAGTCCACCTTTCCCTACCACTATCATTCCTAATTTTCATTTGTGCACGATCCTAACCTTCATATCTATATGCGGCAAGTAGTGTTAACTAAACTGGTCGCACCATGAAAACTCACCGAATATAAATTAGCCATCTTTGTAGGAGCAGACCTACTTAATGATGTCTCAACGAAGTTTTAACTAAAGGATGGTTGCGAAGACCATCGCAGAGTGTTAGAGAAGTGATGTAGCGAATGACGCGGCCTTAATCATGAGGAAAGTGTGAAGATTCTGCGAAGATCGAGATTAACTTGCGAAGAAAACCCTTGTAAGCTTGCGAGAATGACGCAGATCAGATCCGAAAATAAAGGCCAGCTTAGCTGTCATCCACTATGTAATATCCTATATAAAGGACCAAGCAGAGTCGAGAGGGAGAGATCTTTTTTAGAGAGTTAGAGGAGAACAAATAGGAGAGAGAAAGTCTAGAGCAATTTTGATTTCCTTGTATTCTCATTACTCTTATAATATTCTTCAAAAATAAATAAAACTTTGTTAATTGATCATGGAATTTGATTAGAGCGTTGTATAATCTTGGAAGGGTGTGGTTGTGGAAAATCCTGCAACTACATATTGGCGCAAGAAACAGGGAAGAGATTTGAGGAAAGTTTAAAAAGATTGGTGAAGAATTTGTGAAATTGGTAAGAGATCACTAAAATTGAAAAGATGGTAAGGAGAAGCACAAGAATTGCAAGAAGGAGGAGAAAGGAAATGGGAGAATCTTTTAGGATGGGAACAAGAAATGAAGGAGAAGAACGAATTCAACTCCCAATTCAGCAAGCACCAATACAAGGTGGAAACATTGATTACGATAGAGTCAGTGTACACACTGGAGGACGGACTCAACAGAGGGAATAGAAGAAACACATCAATTGAGGCGAGTAGAAGGAGGAATAATCCATGGAGAAGAGGGGAATGAAACACTAGAGACACTAAGACAAAGGATATTTGAATAAAGGAGATTAGAAGCATAAGAACGTGCAAATTTAACACGACAAAATCATGAATTGAGAATGGAAAATATAAGGCTACAAAATACAAGGTCGAGAAGTAATACAAGATCAAATTCAAGATCAATTAGAAGAGAAGCAAGATGAAACTCGCTTGAAGTAGGTGTCATTGAGGACATTCAAGAAGAGATGCAAAATCTTGATGGTGGACATCATGAAGAGAGAGAAATAGCTGAAGATCGCTATATCCAATATGGAGAAATTATCATATTGAACAAAATGATAGAGATCAGAGGGATGAGCAACGTCATGGACGAAGTAATCAAGATGGTGAAGAAAACCGGGAGGAAGGAAGAAGGATATTATATGGGAGAGAAGTGCAAAGGAATTGACAAACAGTGGAGGATGAGATTGAGAGGCGAAATGCCGAAGAAACACTTATAGCTTGCGAAAGAGAAAGAAGAAGAGTAGAAATTGAAGAACAAGAGTTTCAAGAGGCTATACACCAGAACAATCATGATAACCGGGAAAGAAGGCGCGAATGGAATCGCAACAAAGATAATATTAATGAAGAAGAAGATAGAACATGAGGAAGGATTGAAAGGCGAGAAAGAGAAATAGTGAGGAATGAACCATAACGCAGGGGAGAAGATGAAAAACGCAATCATGTGCGAATACATGAAAGGGGTGAAAGAGAAGATCGCAGAGGAAGGCGAGAAGAAGGGGATGAAGAGGAAATACAAAATCTCGCAAGGCAAGATGGACATGAACGCAGAAGAAGAAAAGCAAGGTTAAAGAGACCAATGGACCAAGAGTCAGGCACGAATGAACAAATTTTAAGAAAATTGGCAGAGATGAGGGGATTGCTCA
This sequence comes from Papaver armeniacum, assembly GCA_023531295.1. Classification (NCBI taxonomy): domain Eukaryota; kingdom Viridiplantae; phylum Streptophyta; class Magnoliopsida; order Ranunculales; family Papaveraceae; genus Papaver; species Papaver armeniacum. The sequence goes on along the minus strand of JAJJWW010002013.1, from coordinate 45,261 downwards.
ATAACAGAAGAGAAGGAGGCAGGAGACAATTGGATGAAGCAATAGAGGAAGTCATAAGACGCCGTTACACAAGAAGTACAGATTAAGGGAATACCGCCAAAATGCAATTTACCTGCATTAACCAGCATCTTCGATGGGACAACTTGTGTTGTTCAACATATCAAAGCTTACGTGAGATGCATGCTGTAATGGGAAAACCATGATGTTATGTTGTGCAAATACTTTGCATCAAGCTTGATGGGAGAGGCGTTAAAATGGTTTGAAGGACTGCCAAAGGATACCATATCATCTTTTAACCAACTGCAAATGATGTTCTTAGGAGCTTACATAAGTAACAACTCATTGCGTCCCCCGCATTGAAGATGTATTTGGATTGAAACAAAGAATTGGCGAAAAGTTTGAAGCATTTAACTATGAGGTGGAAGACAATGTGTAGTAACATGGCTGGCCGCGTGGACGAAAGATACCTTATTTTATCATTCATTAATGCAATGTTCGCAACAAATTTGTTGTATGTTCAAATATTTAGGATAAAGAATACTATCACAATGACTGAGTTGCGAGAGTTACAAGAGGAATATATTGCTCTTGAGCAGAAACAAAATGATTGGAGTTGTACCAAGTTGTGAATACAAGCTCAAAAATTGCGAATGCCAGCTTATTCCCCAGATTAACAAACACAGTGGCGAATGCTTCTCAAGATCCACAAAAAGAAATGGAAATCGAAAGTCAACAAAAGTTGGTTGCAATGGGAAGTCGAGATCAAGAAGAGTTCGAGAAAGAGAGGAGGTTTCATAATCGTGGCGGAATTAACAAGATTAAGAGACTTGACCAACCTCAAGAAACTTATGGAGGACAGAAGAATAACTATCAAAGGGGACAAGGATCTAAATAGTAGTATGGGAAGAAATAATAATGCCTCCTTTAAATTCTAGTGTGGAAAAGATATGAGAAGACATAATTTTGATGGAAAATATCCCATCACCTTGGAACATGGGGAAGGAACCACCACCGAAATACATAACTCATGAATTATGTTCATATCATCACTTTCATGGACATTCCACAAATGATTGCGAAATATAAATAAAATTATCCTTAGAATGATAGATCAAGGCAAGTTGGACCACTTTCTGATAAGGCAACCACGACCTTTACTATTACCACCACCACTAGAAGGTCGCAGAGCAAATGCAACAAAAAGAGAAGATACATTTCTAATTGAAGTCGGATCGAAAGCTAAAAACCTATTCTGTAATTCTATTGTACACTCATACAAAACAATAGAGGACTTTCATGATAACATTCTGAGCAGAGTGATCGCAAGAGATGTTGATGGTAGAGAAATTATGAACATTGCGAAAGTCTCGCCACAAAAAGAATGACAAAAACAGCCTATTTCCTTTACAGCAGAAGAAATTCCTGAAGGTGGAGAAATGCATGATAATCCTTTGGTGGTTAAGTTAGATATCAACCCGAAACCAAGGGAAGGGAAGATGGCGATCAATAGAATATTGATTGATACTAGAAGCTCTGTAGATATTCTATTTTACCATACTTACAAAACTATGGGGGGAAAGGATGAAAATTTGATACCTTCGACTTACAAGATTTATAGCTTTAATGGTACTGCGAACAAACCCAAGGGAGAGATTACCATGCGAATTCCTTTGAAGGGGATATCTTCCGAAATTCTGTTCTGTGTTGTTAATGTAGAGTCACCATACAACGCGCTGATTGGTCGACCTTGGCTGCATGGGACTCTGGGAGTAGCCTCAACCTTCCATCAATGCATTAAGTTTCCACATCCTAGTGGTGTTGGAAGTATAAGAGGAGATTGGGTTGAAGGGAGAAAATGTCATGCAATCGACATAGAGAAATGTGAAGAGAGAGTAACTAAAAAGAGCAACTGGAAGCACAATGTCAGAGAAAACCAAAGAGGCAAATGATTGATGGTAGACGCAGTGGAACATGGAAGAGAAGGGATTTCTGCGAAAGAAATGATTGCTGAAAGTGAGAATCGGTGAATTTTCGCAAAGGAGAGTTGGTATTACTTTTACGACCCATTTTGCATAAGGATGATGAAGATGAATTTGTGAACATATGGGAAGGTCCTTACACAGTATCAAAGGTGCTCAAAGAAGGAAATTATGAACTAGAAGGAGTGAAAACTGCAGTGTATAACGAAAAATATCTGCAAAAGTATGGTATAAGAGATAGTGACGACCCAGAACAAGAAAAGAGTATTTTGCGAAACAAGATCATCAATAGTGTGCGAGAACTCAAGGAAGCACAAACACAAGGTAACAAAGGTAAGAAACTTAAAATGTGAAATGAGAATGAAATTGATGAAGTTGAGCAAAGAAAGAAACAAAGTTGAACGCAGAAGATGTATTCAAAAAATATTTTTTTACTGATTAAAGAAAACAAAAATAAGAAATTGCGGCAATGAGAAGGAATACATGCGTTAATTTCGCAGAAATCATATTCACAAATGAAAAACGCGATAATTTCGCGAGAGTTATGAATTTAATAGAAGAAAATAAAAGAAAATACTAATATAAATAAACAAAAACAAAGACAAAGGCACCCAACTTTGGCGTACACCCTAGTTCGCGAATAAAATTTTGCAAGAGGCAAATGTAAAGTGCATCATTGAAGGAGAGACCTATTACATGGCTCAGGGAAAGGTTACACCGCCCCGGAACCTGGGTCATGGAGACTTGGGGTTATTAAACTCAACCAGGAGAGGCGCCTTAGATTCTCAGCTTAATCTTATGACTTAGGTTGGGTGACTAAGGTAAGAAGGTCTCTCCTAAGGAGTGCAGAATTCGATCAAGGCGCCGAAGTACACGGTTGAGCCAAGAGTGCACAGGGCGTTTGAACGTCCTTGCCATTCTTGGCAAGTCTTGGCTATGATGCACTCGGCCTGAAGAAAACTCCACTTAGGGTGTGGTCTCGTAACCATGAGCCATATCGGCGAAGGGATAAGAGGGCTCAACTCGGTTGTTGTTAAGACCAGATGAGAGGAGCCAACCTTGTATGGTAGAGGTACGCCTCCTTGAAGGGATAACCAGGGGGATGATAAGGGCGGGACCCTCCATTAGGGAGCTGATAAGTGTCTAAAGACGCAAATGTCATGAGGCTTTTTACTCACGGGAGTATTAAGGCTTGTCATATTTGTGCAACAATCCTGAAGAGGCAATAATACAAGAGAAAGATAAGACGGGATCAATGGGTTAGTGCACGAAAGTGTAAGGACGTCCTGCAATTTCGTCGCAAGACGACAATGTCATGGGGCTTTATTTCGCAAGAACATTTAGGCCTGTCATATTGTCGCATGAAAATTATCCTGCTGAGGCAATAATACAAGAAAATGATAAGGCAAGATCAATGGGTCAATACATAAAAAAGTAAAGACGTCCTGCGATTTTGTCGCAAATACAAAGAGTGGCAAAATAAGACCTTTACTTAGGAAGGCAAAATAAGACCACACAAGAGAATAATACTGAATGGAATTTTGAAAATTCCAAGATATATATGACAGCGAATTGATCATAACTATATTTTGCAGAAAAATACAAATAAGATTGCGAAAATGACGCACAGAATCTTGTACAACATTGCGGCATGATTAATCTCTCATTTGAAAACAAATAAAAGAGGCAAGTATGGGAATGCTTAACAAAGGCAAATGTTATTTGCTTCCACCTGATAGATTAATGCATATATGTTGATTATATATTGATTACTAATCTTTGATTGTTGTTGTGAACAAGGGTTGCTTTTCTAATATATAAAGGTAAAACAAAAAGAAGAGAACTTATATTGAGAGATTTTGGAAATTGAAGCAGATCGCAGTGACATCTTTACATAAAGATCAAAGAATAAAGGATGTACATGCGTCACAAAAAGACGAAAAGTTAATGAAGAAAAGGACAATTATTTCTTGTTCAACTCTTCTTCTTCCTCATCAATGTCTTATTCAATTTCCTATTCTTATTCACTATCGTCACTATCCGAAATGTCCTGGAAGTGATACATTCGGAGGAATTTCATCTATGAGGCGAGGGATACATAGAGTGGGAAATGCGGTTATCATCGCAGACCTTCATGATAGTCTGATTGCGAAAATTAAGAATGTCATTCTGGAAGTTGGCAACGGTGAGCTTCAACTGATTCTTGAGCCGATGGCATTTATCATTACGACTAGATAAATCTTCTGCGAGTTCCATCTTTTCTGCTTTAAGAGATTTAGTTTGAGTCTCAAATTCTTCAATTCTTTTACGAAAGTCCTTCTCAGCCTCTGCGAATATACAATAACATATCAATAACTCAAGCAAAGTTTATGAAAAATAATAACCAGTAAGAAAGTAAAGTTAACAACCTTCTCTGTTAGAGATCATATCTTTGATCAAGGATGAATGATCATCTTGGAGACTAACGTCTACACCTAAATTATTTCAGGCATCATCAAAGATTTTCGCAGCCCAAGCGAACTCATCATCATTAGTTATAAGAAGACGAGAATGAATTTTATTTTCTCTTTCGACAAAAATGGCATTCTTATGGTTAACTTCATCTCGTTCAAGTTGGATTTCGAGAAGGGTTTTGTGAAATTTTTCTAAAGCTTGAGCACCTTGACTAGTGATGCGATCTTTATCATCCATAAGATCACTGATCTTAACTCTTAGCTTGTTAATCTCATCTTTGGAGTCAAGGTAGCGGCGTTTTAAATCTTGAGCTAGTTTCAAACTGCTTCTATGGTCAATTTCTAAGAGATGGAATTTAGATCTGAGTTCATTTAAGGAAAGAGATTTTATCATTGGTATAATTGTTTAAAGAAGTATTAAGACGTTCGAGAAGGGTATCATCATCCATAGAGTGGGGAAAGGTGCGAACAAAGGTTGCTTCATCAGAAAGACCGTAAATGTCTACAAAAATGATTACTCAAATAAGGGAAAACTATGGGAAAAAGATTAGAGAAGAAGAAGAAATACTACTTACCATAAAGTTGGTCATTTGCCTGTTGAAGGATGGATATTTTATTTTGTTGAGTGGAGGAATCTACTTCTGTTGTTTTTCTTCTTGCGTTCGGCAATCTCGGCTTCTAGTTCTTCATTTTCTTTGCAAGATTCCTCTCCATATTATTAAGCTTGGAGTTCTTCTTTTCAAAGCTCTCACATCTCTTAACTAATTCGGAGGCAACTTCATAAGAAGCCTTTCCCGGCTGCGAAAGAATAAAAAGAAACATCAAACTAAGGTATAAATTTTGAATTATAATTAAAAGCGAATTAGAGGAATGAAGATTTACCAGAATACCAAGCGAGTTTAGGAAACTTGGAGTAACTGATCTAGAAACACCACGAAGGGATTCATTATCATCTAAAAGAGGGGCGTCACGAGATGTTCGATAGTGCCCGACAAGTGTTAGTTAAAAGAATGTTGCATATTCCTTGTAAAGAATCGGAGAATATGCCGGATAATTGCGCCATAGATGATTCAGAGAAGAACTTTCATTTGCGAAAGAAGTCTCAAATTCTTCATCCATGCTTTCATCTGATTGAAGATTTGAAGGAGAGGGAGAGTGAATTCTTCGTTTCTTTGAAGATGGGACGGTTGATTGCTTCTTGCGAAGAATACCTTTATCCTTGCTTGTAATTTTCGCAACCTTGACAGGTTCTTCAGCTTCTTGAACAACTCCAATCTCAACCTCCGTACACGCATGAAAGTAATAAGTAGAGGCAACAATATTGTTATAATAATACAAAAGAGTATTTCTTACTTCATCCGTGATGACACGCAATGCCGTTAAAACGCTTGCTTTCCCGTTTTGTTGTAATATTTTGTCACCTTGCAATCTAAAAATTTCGCAAGATAAGAAAAGAATGGAATATGAATAAATGGAGAATCACACACTGAGCGAAGTTTGAAAGCATACCTCTCGCTTTCTTTTTCGGCCACTTAATATACCCCGTGGTTGATACGCACGAGATTTTCGGTAGCATGTTAGAACCGTAGATGTAAGGTCCCTTCAAAGTCAATGGAAAGACGCACCATTTGTCATCTTTTGATTGGCGTGAGTTTTATTAGTGCTAATGCCAATCAATATCTTGCATTAGAGTTTTATCACAGCAACATTATCTCTCTTCTTCAAATGAACTCCCCTAACAGTGCTTTCTTTCTTCATAGTGATTACTTCGTAATTCTCAAGAAACTTTCCACAAGATATTTCTCGGTGGATGATCTCTAAATTAGCGAATTTAGGATCTCTAATTTTCAATGGATAAAGAGACCCCAAGCCTGCACCACGATAGGAAAACTCAAGTTTAAGTCGGATGCAATCTCCACACAATTGATAGATGGCTCGCGAAAAATTCGCATGGGAAAGGATCTCGTAAAATAAGGTAAAACTAGGGTTATAAAGAGGGATAGGGAGACCAGCAAGAAGTTGACCGAGCGAGATTATAATTTCTTTATTGCTGCACTAATAATCAGAAAATAATTTAGCAGAAAGAATGGATTTAGGGCCATGATCAGGAATGGTGGATAATGTAAAACCTTTCTCTTTAAAGTCTTTTTGAATTTCTTCAAATTCACTACCATATTTACGACCACTTGGAGGCATTTTGAGTATGGGAATTAACAAGAAATAAAGATCAAAAAGGATAAGAAATTAAAGAATTGCAGTAGCAAAAGCGGAACTTGCGGAAGAACAATGAAGAAAAGTTGCATAGAAAAGTAAAAAGAAAGCAAAAGAAGACAAAGAAGGATATATATAGAGGGAAGGGAACCTCGAGAAGATAAACTCATTAATGCGAAGAGATGATGTGAACGGTTAAGAAATGAAGGTTACTAATGACGTGTCAAGAAATAAATGGAATCAAGGAAGGTTGTCGGTGGAAAAGGATAGGGAAAAATGAGTGGTCATGGCATTTAGAGATAGAAATTCTCATATCATTCTCCTCTTCGCAGATAAGATATGAGAAGAGGCAAGATGTAGGAGCAGAATCTCACAACAATATGTCTCAACGAAGTTTTAACTAAAGGATGGTTGCGAAGACCATCGCAGAGTGTTAGAGAAGTGATGTAGCGAATGACGTCAGCTTAATCATGAGGAAAGTGTGAAGATTCTGCGAAGATCGAGATTAACTTGCGAAGAAAACCTTTGTAAGCTTGCGAGAATGACGCAGATCAGATGCGAAAATAAAGGCCAGCTTAGCTGTCATCCACTATGTAATATCCTATATAAGGACCAAGCAGAGTCGAGAGGGAGAGATCTTTTTTAGAGAGTTAGAGGAGAACAAATAGGAGAGAGAAAGTCTAGAGCAATTTTGATTTCCTTGTATTCTCATTACTCTTATAAGATTCTTCAGAAAAATAAATAAAACTTTGTTAATTGATCAAGGAATTTGATTAGAGCATTGTATAATCTTGGAGAGGTGTGGTTGTAGGAAATCCTACAACCACAATCTTATTAGGGTTATTCATATAAAGTGGTAGAGATTCTAGAAAATGAATGGTTACGATCTATGCTTTGCAGAAATCATTACACCTGTAATCTATATGACGTTGTGTAGGGACACATTTAGTCACTGTTAACAGTCCTAACGATAACAACATAGAAACACATGTTTTGTCACAGAATGTTTAACTTGGTTGAGTCAACGTTTTGACCAAACGGTCACTATTAGATCTGGGTACTAACGCTTAATATTTGAAATATCATGTACCAAAGCTAGGTGTTGGACATTTGCTAGGTACGAAACGTTAAATAGCCCATAAATTAACGTAAACTATAATTATTGTTTTACTTACACAATCTTAAAATGTACTGTAACACGCAAAAAGATAAATGGATCTCTACCATAAATTTTGCAGTAAAGCGGCAGATTCCATGACAACTCTCCATTGAAATTTACTGTGCGATGGAACTGAGGAACTCTGGGGTCTTAGTCTCTACAATTCCGAAGTGGATCATGCCATGATGTGCTAAGTATTTTCCACATTTTGTGATTCATCCATAATAATAATGCCATGCTTATTCTCATAGCTCATGAGCGCGCCTAAAGCTCCTACAAATCCTTCATGTCGTAAAAACATTGCTTTCGCTGTTCCTTTTGAGCTTAACAAAATAAAAAATAAAAATTGTTGAAGATATATAATTAAATATATATATTATGACAAAGAAATCAGACTGTAGTTGTAGGTCACACATACTAGCTACTTACTGGTAATGAACTGAAGATGACAGGGTCTCCAGGGCACATGTATTGTCCTTTATAAAAGATCCTCCAAAAAAGATCATCTTAATTCCATATAAACGGGCATTCAAGGTGGCAATCTATTGCATTAATATAATACATATGAGCCAATAGTTATTCAAATTTGTAAGATATTTCAAGTACCGAAATGGAATGATCAACTATGAGAAACTGTAGATTAATGATCAATTTGAAGACTAGGTACTTCTAAATCCTTGTAAACTTTGTTAAGTTATGTGAATTGCTTAAGAATGGTTGTGAATCCTTCCCTTTATTAAGTTGACTGAGTATTGGAATTACCTGCCCAATGTTTTGCGAGATCATCTCCAATAAAGACAAAGATATATCTTCAGCCTTGCAATCTTCAAGTGTTCTATTTTCAGATATTGTTTTTCCAAAACTTCCGATATTCATATCACGCGGTACATTCAACTGTTTCCAACCAAATAAATAAACAGAGACTTCCTTAATTAATAGACAATTCGATGTTATTTTCAGTTAAATCGTATATATGTATACTATGTAAAAAAAAATACTTCGTGACACCGTGATAAGATAGTTAATTACCTTTTCTACATATTTCTTATCACCAAAGGTATCTTCAAGAAACAAATCTATTCTTTTAGTGTTTCCGTATTTACTCAACTCTACGATTTCGTTAAAGCTGGAAGAAAAAACAATGGGAAGACTTAATTAAGTCCAACACTTATTAGCTCTTCGAATGAAAGTACAACATTATTGCACATATATAGATATAATTTAGTTAAAGAGAAACCTTTTGCATTTCGTCAACAACCTCCCGAGCCCCCAACAAGCTATGCCACCAATACGAGTTCCATCAACTATTTCAGAATTGCCATCTCCTGCGACCTAAGGCAGTCACGACAGGAGAAGGGTACTGGGTAGGTATTAGATATACGTAATGTCATTTGGATAAAAGAAATTGTAATAATAAAGCTTTAGTTAGTAATACACACCTTGTTTATGCTAACACCAGAACCAATAGTCACAAGAATATAAGGGAACAAATCATTCGCATCAATATCAACACTTTCTTTTTTTCCCTCTTTGAAGGTAAACGCTTCGTTTTGGACTACCTGCTTCACTAAGTCAGTTTTATAGTCAGAAATATATCCAAAGAAAACAATTTGAATTAGAAATATATCCAAAGAAAACAATTTCATACACCCAGCAAGACTAAAGTGTATGAAATTCGATGCAAATCTTGTAGAAAAATTTATGAATGTTTGTAATTCTGACGTCGACAACGGCAGAAATATATGAAGATCTACTTCTCCATACTTGGTGGAGCCACATCTGATCTGCATACCACTTGCCGATTGGGAAATTAGAGACCGAAAAGATGAGATTGTGTTAATATGTAAAATTTGGGAAAACAAAGTGCTTTGTTGAACAAAAGATGAGGCAACCAAAATTCTCTTTTTTGTGAAAACAGAAAACAAAACACACATACTTTTTGTGCTAAATCAAAGTTCCATTTCTATGCAATTATTATACTAAGCAACGATCGAAGAGGTAGGAGAAATGTAAAGATTTCACCTTAAGCAAGAAGTTTGCTCCAAGTACTAAACAATCCATCTCATCTTCTTTTTCAACTGTAACACCAATCTTTTCCATGAACAAATTCGCAAACTTATATGCTCCAGCCCCAGTGACCTACTTATCAAGAATTAATCACATGTTTATTTTGAAAGTTTGATACCCGACAAAATGCAGATTTTTTTTTTGTTTGGTTCTTTAATTGATATAAAAATCTATTGTAGCTCAAAAAATAACCGTATGATTATCTCATAATAACATAATATATGTACCTTAACTTTTGCCACAGTTCCTTTTTGTTTGCTTTCTGGATCAGGTCCTATTAACACATAAAACTCCCTCATCAATAATAATACATGGCTTAGGATATTTCTTTGTGTTTAATGGGATTGATAAGTTTGAACAAATGATGCTGACCAACTTGGCAGTGAAGTTGCTTGAATTTGATAAAGTCCAAACAATGATTAATTTCCCTTGTCTCAAACTTTACGAAATGAAGCCACCCGCCATGAACAGGGTGACTTCTATTTTCCAACGCCTTCATCATGTTAGTATTTTCTTCTTCCTCCTGTGATGGCTCATGTCTCGAGAAATATACGAGCTTGATTAGTGATCCTGACAAGCACACCAAAAGACATTATTACATTTACACCTAAAAAAACTAAAAAAGTATGACCTGCAACAGACAAGTAAGCCATAACTTTATGACAGAGCTTACCTCCGATGTCGAGAGCCAAATATGGCACATCCTTTTGAATTCCTGTTCTTTCAGATGTTGTATTGTTTTCGTTAGGAACATGGTGTTTGGGTATTTCGTCCATTGTCTCTGTATTTATAGATTGAATCACAATTTTGTCGATCTTTCCACTGGTCACAAAATCATAATCTAGTATAATCAAAGCAAACGAGCAAATAGAATGACTGCAAACAATCTCAGATTTGTTTTATTTCTATTGATTTTTGGGTAAGGTGTTATAATAATTCCACTACCTACTTATGGAAGATGGAAATAGAATATTTTATACATTTAAAGGAAAGAATTGCAATCTGTTTAAATAAAGAATGGTTGGGACTTGGGAGCCGAAACGAAAAAGGAGAACAAAGTGATACGTAGGGAAGGCAATTTGCCCCACCCAAACCAATCCCCGTGGGGATCCGCCCCTATGGGTTAGAGTTTTACCCGTATAAATAGGGAACGGGCAAGGTACTGGAATCCCCGAAAGTAGTGATGTGGGGATGGGGTGGGGATGGGATTCAAGATCCCTACCCCATACTCAGCCCATAACATAACCTATTATATCTGATTGAGGAACTTTTTTAGAAGATAACGAATAAGATCATGATGAGATGATTAACATGGAGGAAGATGATTAATAATGAGGAACTAAGAAGTAAAATGAACCATAATACTTAATTGGGATCAATTGTTTCCTTTATTTTTTAGTTTTAGTTGGTTAGTATAAACTTAAAATTTTAAAATGCATTGCTTAGGTTAGTATCATTGTTTGAACCATTATAATTATTTTTAAATTATTATTATTTACAAAATTTTAAATATTTATTGTAATGTTATGGTAACCCATGGGAAATCCATCCCCTACGGGGATTTCCCATACCCGTCTCCGCCCCATTCTTATGGGCAACAAGTAGGGGATGTGTTTTGATTTTTTGAACCGGGTAGGGGATGAGATTCAAGGTCCCGCCCCATTGCCATCCCTAGTGATATGCAAGTCGACAGCAAACAACAACAATTGCTTATAGGACAAATGTCTAATGTTCCGAATTTTGGTAACTCGATCTCTTCAATGCTTTGGCTCCATAATTTCATTCACAAATCACTTTTCAAAAAGTATCCATATAGACGTGATGGAAAACCAGCTAGTTATATATATCTGACGTGACATCACCGGAACGTTCATATAATAATGACATTGGCCCAAATGTCTTACCATCTCGACAATTTAGGATCTCTGGCACATTTTTAGACACCTAAACTTGGAACTAAATAGATGATAACTAGCGCCCTGTCAAGAATCTCATTCTCATTGTGGTGCAGGTGCAGCTTGAAACGCAATACATACTATCTTCAAAAGTGGAATAGAATAAAGGAACGATTTCACGAAATTACTTTTTCTTTTACGAGTATCTCTATAAGACTAGATTTTGTGCCCGTGCTACGCACCGGGCATTCTTCATATTTTTAGCCATATTTTTGACTTGGTGTAATGTGGCTTCGCCTTGCCCCATCGTGCATTTTTTTATTCGGTGTCGCGGGCCTCGCCTCGTCCCCGTGCATTTTTTGTTAGGTGGCTCGGCTGCGCCTCGTCCCGTCCCCGTGTATCTTTGATTTGGTGTGGCTCGGCTATGCCTCGTCCCGTCCCGATACATTTTTTATTTGGTATCGCACGGGTTGGCCTCGCCTCGTCGTGGTGCATTTTTGATTTGGTGTATCTTTTTATCAAACTAACATGGGGTCCAAACTTATTCTACGGTCTTACTAAGTAGGCAACGAATTTTATGTTGCCGATGATTGAATTTTGCTAAATCTAAAAGATTTTACCCGATCAAGAAGATGAATCATAAAGTAAGATATTAGAATCCTCTAGAAGATTTTAAAGTCAAGTATTCTAACAGCGTAGAAATGCAGAATGACAATAATGGTTGCATCCAATGAGGTTAAATTGCCACTTCCATAGTTAGTTTGTCATCTTCCGTTCCTGATGACTTGATCCCATCTTCGATATGAAGTTGCTACATTGGTAGGTCTGGTTTAATATCTACTTTAGATTTGCCTGTTTATCTTATTTCAGATTAAATAGTTAGCAAGTATTTGGGGCTGCTCCTGTGGCCTCTTTTCTAGCTTTTTATTCTATGATTTTTGTCATAGTTATACTCCTAGCAACTCTGCCTCTCTTGATGTCAGTCACAAAATGCATCAACAAACAGTCTGAGCTCTTCTCATGACCCATAACTGTTGTAGATAACAATGATTATTAACGAAAAAGAGATTTTGCTTGCAAGTCATAAGTTTAAGATTACCATGATAGTGAATACACAGATTGGATAATTTCAAACACGGATTGAATATGTTACGAAAAGTAAGCTTCACATTACTTAGTTGGTGACTTGGTTCAGCTGGTTTTTGTATACATCTCCAACCAAGTAAACTCTTGAAATGGGTTACACTTGGTTAAGTTTACAATGTGAAAAATCTCAATAAATATAAAGTACAGATCCAAAGCTATTTATCTCCATTATATCTCTTGAATCAACTGTGACAGTACCTAATCAAATCCATCCTCTAAGATCAATTGTGTTGGTGTATAAGTCGAGTGTTTTGGGTAATGTGGCTTGACCTACAAACAATGGAGGCAGTTGATTAATATTCTCATTTGCTGCAGCTTTAATCAAGTATCATAAGATGTACATTTGTTGTTGTGCACCACTGGTTTTTTCAAAATGAATGCACAACAAATTGAGTAAAAGGCCCACATTTGAATATCACTCCAAATGAAAAATTACTTTGCTACAAATTAATACATAATTTCTCCAACAGTTACCTCATCAATGTTTCTTGAGTGACACATGGAACTGGAAGTGTAATCTTAGCAGGTGAGAATACTCTTGCAGTTAAGAAATAACTATTCAACTCAATGTGAAAAACTTTAAGTATACCACAGAACATAAAAGAAGACAATTTTGGAAAGATCGGTCAGAGTAAGTTCTTACCAAAGCTCATATGCATAAAATACAACATGAACCTTTGATTAAGGGACAGTGGATAAAAACAAAAGAATCGTCATCTTTGAGCTGATGATTACTGTGACAACTCTAACCTTCGCAGAATAGATCTCTACAAAAAAGAAAAAAAAAAAACATCAGTGCAAAGCAATTTATTGTGTCTCAGAGATGCTAAGAATGTATGTAAAAACATCAGTCCAAAGCAATGAACTGAGATCTCAACTCATCCTCCATCTGTTGTCAGTTTCTCCAAAAAAAAACAGATTCATCTCATGCATAACCTTGTTGTCAGAATTTATAGATACATCAAATTAGGGAGGTCCGAAAATCGGTATGCAAAGGTAGCAAAGAAGATATTCATAGCAGAAATAATCTAGACGCTGCATGGACTCCATAACCATGCTGTAATTCTAGACATCATACGACATGAAAACTGATTGTATCCCTACAATGAATGAATTATCAATGAAGTTCAGACCATTTGATCAAGATCAAGTACCATTCTAAAAGTAAAAATCAAATCAAAAAACGTTCTCAATAATCAATATTAGCTGCAGATTTTCGCAATCGCAATTAGGCTTCAATCGAAAGAAGAAATTCATTGGAACTTCAACGGTTCAACATTTTCAATTTGAGTACCTAGCCATATAAACCATAACATACAAAATAATGTAATCTAAAGAATATAAGGTTTGCCATTGCATTGCTTGATAATGCGAACTTCCATAGGTTATTGCAACTGCTATAACTATGAATCATGACACGGTTTTTTATATATACCTGATTTTTCTACAAAAGAAACCAAAGGTGATGAGCTAACTAAACAATCTAGAGAGCTAAATCAAAATTGTGACCGGACCTGCATGTATTGTTAGTACCATCGCTCCTAGCTACTTAATCGGCTAATTTCTTAGTGATACACTGATATTGGTACTTGATGGGTCTGCAATCAAAAATTAAGATTTATTAAAGAAACCCTTTTAGATAGCGTCACCACAATCAAAACTAATATATAATTCACTTGCAGTGGATAATGAATGGAACAAATTCTAGTGAATCGTACCTGAGAGAGAATAATGGGGCTACCCTGAGACTGCAACAACCTTTCGTTCTTCATCATCTGTCCTATCTTCTGAGTGAATCCTTGCATTGCTTCCTACAAAAATAAGAAAAATAAAATAAAATTACTAATTGCACTGTGACTCAACCTGAAACCAACCTAAATTGACTCACTTTTCTTAATTTTGGGAAAAACAGAAACCCTAGATATCCCAAATCTTTACTAAAATTTGTAAATCAATTACTAATACTTCTTATCGTCATCACAACAAAAAACCCACTTTTCCTTGATCAACATCGTCATCAATTTCACATAAAACTATCAATCAATTTGAAACCCTAATTTAGCTTACCGTTTAATCCTCTTTCCAAGCTAAATCTTCTCCAGTAGCATATCCATATCTTGCGGATTTATCATCACCTGCAATACAAAAGGAAAAGCAATAAATATATAGAATGGAGAAGAACAAAGTAAAAATAGGCAGAGGTCTGGAAGCTGCGAAGAAAATACTTTTAGGATTGTTTTCAAATCAGAGAAGACATGGGCCAAATCGAAACCCTAACTTTCTTCAATTTTTATCTCAAAAGCATAAAACCCTAATTATCTCAGAAGCATAAAACCCTAAAATAAACCAAATCATCAACGAACAATCATACAAAATATGTTAAGTTGGTGATTGAAATATCATTGTATCGAATCAATACCACAATGAAAAATCAAGAGAGAAAAAATCGAAGGAGAACAAAGAAGTACAGAGGTGAGAGATAGAGTGCGGCAGAGAAGAATGTTTTTTTTGGGGTTAGGGGGAAAAGATACTGGGATAATGATCGATACCGTTTTTTCTTTTATCCGTTTTTTGTGTCGTTTTTGTCTACCGAAAAAGATATTCACTGTTACATTGATATAATTCAAGGAAAAGTGGAATAGAGAATTTTCAAGGGAGCGGTGACGCTCACCCAAGGGTGGGTATTCTCACCGCGCGACGCATGGCCTCGCATGGCTTAGGGCTTTAAAGGGGTTGATAAAGCTAACATCGTCTGTTGCCGAGAACTTGTTCTTTATTTTTGCTCGCCAGCTACTATAGATCGAATCTTACTAGCAGGAGCTTCGGCTAAATAGAATTTGAATCACATCACGATTACTTGAGAATCATATGCCCAAGAGCAACTACAAGGGGATGTTGCAAAAAAAAAAAAAAAAAAATCCATTTTACACCCACAGTGAAACTGACAAACCAATAAAACGGATGGATAAACCCCCAAGTACGAGGATTTGTCCATCGCGTCTCAGGTTGAACCGAACGTCTCAACATGAGACGACCTAATCAATAGGGGACGACCGGCCTCTCTTGGGCCGAGACACGGTTCAAGGAGAGACGACTCTCGTCTCACATTAAGCCTGTCAGACTTAATTGAGCCGGCAACGACTAGTCTCATCCAATGGCTATCAAGCGCTCCCGATAAATTGAACTGATTTCAATCCCAAAATCACACATTTTTCATCTTTTATACCTACAAATTCTTATAATTCCAATTCAATCACAACTTCAACACCCACAAAGTCTTATGGTTTCACTTCAGTCTTTACAACCACCTTATAATTTCACTTCATTATCTGTAGAAAAAACTCTCAGAAAAAATTGCAAGTCAACCAAAAACACAAAATACTTCATCACAAAGAGTTCGCGGTCTGAAGTTTAGTTTGAAGGAAGATAAAGTCGTCACAGAGCTTAGGTAGCATTTGTGCTTGATCCAATCAATGGTATTCAACATCCACATCATATGCTTTGGGTGAATATTATACGCAATTCTGTCAGGAAAATCGGAAGCGCAAAAAAACGTGATGCTTTCCTGGTTATCAAGTTGTTTTAGTACAATCAGCAAAGACCTGAACAATTAGGTAGCCTTGATAATGCAAATGACCCGACAAAGAGGAAACGGTGATATTGATGTCGATGTGGTAAGTTGCATTTCAAATTATTTAATTGATTTTGAAATCTTTTATCAATTTGTTGCAATAATTAATTTATATCTTGTAAAACTGCAGAAAAGGAAAACTCGACATGAATGGCAAATAACAAGAATTTCGATCTTCAAGCACGAATCATGTTTCCACATTCTCGGAAAGCTGAACCGATATGACCCTGACCTGTGGGATGATATGATGTACAAAAGGAATCACTTTACAAGACAGGTGGATCCCGGAATTCTCAAGGTTCTCCTTAATCTTCACCAGAATCGAACTCAAACTTTCAAACCAACACTGGTGGATCAATGCATATTAATTCCAATCTGAATATTAATGGAAATGCTAATGGATGGGATAGAGAGGGTGTGAAAAAAATAAAAAAGCTCAGAAAGGCAGCTCAAGATGCTGCACAATCATCAACTTCAGGATTCAACCTTCAAGTTTATTTAGAAAAACAAGAAAAGAATGATATGGATAAATTAGTTGAACGTAAGAAAATGGCTTCAAAAATGAAGAAAGGTTGTAAGGAAGTTGAAAAGAATAGTTTTTGTGCACACTTGGGAGCAACAATTGGAATGAACACTTCCAAGATGAATCGAACACAACTGCGATTATGGCAAAATGAATTTTATGCAATTCAAGCACAGAGTTGGCGGTTATTCTTCCTGGGAAGATATCTTAGATGAGGATACCAATAATTCCATTACATTGGTTTAGTTTTAAATCATGGATGTAGTTGTGTAGTTTAATTTCGATGTAATCTTTTTTTTAAAAAAATTAAATGTAATCCTTAGTTTCGGTTTCAATTTATTCCTTAGTTGCAATTTCAAATCAAAGTACAAAAATCAAATTACCAAAATCAAAGTACATAAATAAAATTACCGAAATCAAAAGTACACAAATCAAATTACACACAAAAAAAAAATACTGAATTATGTGAGGGTTTCTTCTTCCAAAATTATCTCACAATTGCGAAGAGAGATCCTCCCTTAGTCTTAAATGTAAACCTCTGTTTTGAGTTCTCTCTTCTACCATTCTATATTGTCTTGGGGGCAAAACCTAGGCGGGTTGAACATTTTTCCTCAAATATTCATCTCAATAATCAACCTAGCTTTTATCACGGCTAGTTTCCTTGATTACCATATTTTGCAAAATGATGCAGGGTGAACATAATTCTATTCATTTTTATTGGTTTAAACGAACAATATTGTCTATAAATTATATGGAACTTTCTCTTCAAAATTACAAATGCTCGTTCCACATCCTTCCTACATACCGTCTATTGTTTTTTCTAAAAACCTTTGAACACGGACAAAAATTTCCCGTTTATAGTTATAAGCTTGAACTAAACTTGAAACCACGATGGATAAGTTTCGTCCGCCAGAAAATACCCCATGTTATAGTTATTGTCGTTGATGGTGGAATTAGCAAATGGAGTATTTCCATACTTCAATTCTTCGAACAATGGTGATTTGTGCAAGATATTGATGTCGTTGTTGCAACCCGGAAGGTCAAAAGAAGCATGTCATATCCAACAATCATAAGAAGCTTCCGCTTCATGAACCATAATTGGTTTCGTGTAGTGTCCCTTATACTAACCTTGCCAATCACATGGACATCCATGCCACACCCAAAGGCATGAAATCAAGGCTACCTAGCATTCCGGACATCACTTCTTCGTATTCTCAGCCTAATATTCGGTCAACATCATCTTACGTGGGTTTCCATAAAAAACGTGGACCAAAATGGTTGATTACAGTTCTGCAAAACATTTTGAGATTATCGTATGATGTTATTTTGGCCATACGAATGTACTCATCACAGGCATTTACGAGAAAACCATAACCTAGAATCCTGACGGATGCAATGACCTTTTATTCAAGACTATGCCCTCATATATTTTGTGCATCAGATTGATAGTTGAATTTAGGGTTTATCAGACTAAGTTCTCCAAACCCGCATGACCAAGTCATGTTACATGCGGTAGCGACATTGAAAATCTTGATCAGGGTACACACTTCTATTAAGAAAATAATAACATATTATTTGTTGACCTTCCTCTCGAAATCTCCATATATATCTTCTTCTCACTATAGCTCATGGTTCTGGATCTCTCGAAACTTGCCCCTTATATTTGTAGCATGGTATTGGTTCTGGATCTCTCATCGTCTGAATCTGCATCCACTTGTTTAGCTGTTGCATAAACCCTTGTTGTTGTTGGAAAATATTTCCTCTAATAGTTGTGCTTCTTCATTTTCCATATCAGGATCCATAATGAATGAAACGAATGAAAATAAGAAATAAATTTAATAAATTAGAAGATTTTTTGTAAAAATAGAAATTGGAAAATAACTGAATGAGTTTAAAATCAGTGGAGTGAGTGTGTTTATATAGGTGGATTGAAATATAGCCGTTAGGAGTTGAAGAAGAACTAGACGTTGTCGTATCAGATTGGGACGGTCGTCACAACTTTGGAAGAACCTCGGTTTACATTAAGTTGTTCCTCGTCCAAGGTTGGGACGACCATCCTTGGATGGTCCAATCGGCTCATTCTGTCTCGAAAAACATTTCCTCCACTTCACAAAAGTTAATTTGTCCTTCCGCCTATAGTACCACAAATGTGTTTATTTGAGTAGTCCCATCGGAGTTGCTCTAAGGATCGAGCACTCACTATGTCAGCGGTGCCTAAATTCAACTTTTTTTATTTTTTTATTTTTTGTATTTTTACATGCATATTTCATTCGATTTCTTTTTAACAAAATGTTAAATGAAACAATCAAAAGATAACTAGCTACGATTAGTGGTTATTTGATTTCGAGTTTGTATTTTTTTTTTCGAAACAGTAAAGATGTCACGAAAAGTACAATTACCTTATAACGAATTATCAATGACCACTTGATTAAATGAATTTCCAAGTTTTCTCAATCTATTTGTTGACAACCCTAAATATGTAGGTAAAAAAGGTCAGGGATTATTGATAAGATACACTGACAATATCCTCGATTGAGGCAATTATTGACTGTTTGTTTTCCGCATCTTTGTCTGCAACACCCTCATCATCATCAACAACTTTAACAAGTACCATCGCGGATGGCTTCTTTGAGGGAAGCTTTTGTTGGAATATTTTCAACTATGCTAACGGTTCAGGGTAACTGTTTCGACCATTACAAATATCCAGAATATTCAAATCCAACAGACGTCATTGATGTCTGATGATGAAAAGACTCGAGTGAAAAGATGTATTCCCACCGATGCGAAAATCCCTATAAATGGTATCTCCCCATAACTCGTTGAAAACATCATCGAAAAAACCTTCTCTCGTTTTCTCTTAAACAAAGCATCATCGAAATTCATGTGTTCTTGATTGGATCAAGGGGTACAAACCTTGAATTCAATTTCCGTTGTAGGGCTTTCATTGTATCCCGAAGGCATTATTTCACATACCCGTTGTAATCGCCAATTTATTGGGAGGGTAGAAATAATTGTCTAAAAGAAATCGTATGAGCCTTGAAAGCTTTTGAGTACAACAATTTCTTTGTGTTTATTTCATCCTCTATATGAACCCATTTTCCAACAGCTTTGATGCGTGTCATAGGTGTAATCAAATTAGTGATCTTAAATACTCAATTATAAATAATATAATGGAAGTCAAGTTCTTTCTCACGAAGAGCAGTGAGATTTAGTTTTTCAAAAGGTCACAAAGGGGGTTTTGGTTTTAGATTTCAAAATAAATAAACAAAGCAATTAAAAGATTAAGTTGTAAGCAATAGAGAGAGATGATCGAGGAATCCTTCTTCGTTATAAATATTAATCATAGATTATCATCACCAACTGTACGTAAGATAACATAAACTTATAGATATATCCAAAACTCCTTAAATCACGGACAACGGGTATGCTTAGTCACCATATCCTATCCGTCCAACCACCTTGAGGTACGCCAGTACGTTAGCAAGGGGTGGCTTACCTAGGCTGTAGCGCACCCCAAAATATGGAAAAGTTTGTTTTCACCGTTGTCATTGTTAGAAAAAAAATGAAAATTTCCCAGGTAGGAATTTAGATTAGCCCATGACAAACTAAGAAAAAAAGGCCAACTAAACGTAATTTCAAGGAAGATCCAACGACGTCATATAATAAAGTCTATACGGAACCTTTCCATATAAATTAACTACGGATATACATAGAAAAGGTGTTTTTGGTGCATGTTACAAGTCCCACCTTATGAATGTGATAGAAGGGTTGGAGATGAATTTCCAATTTTCATAAGAGCATTCCCGATGAATAAACGGTCAGTGATCAGCATCAAGACATCTTAAAAAGGATTTGTATGAGATGCAATCAGCTTTCCCTGACCCAGTGTACTACAGTAAGGCTTTCACATTATTTTGATCTAACATATTATTTTCCATATATTACTTTCAAAACTAGTGACAAAACCCCTAGGTGAACAAACTAGGGATAAGAAAAAACCGATCATATTATTTCTAATAAATAAAAACCGTTTCAAATAAAACTGGGACAAAAATCCCAATTCAAATAAAATTTTTAAAATTCAGTTTTATTTAATTTCTATATTCCAAAATTGACCTTCCGTATATAAAAACAATTTCAAAGGCAAGTTTGGCGGAAAGAAGAAAGTAAAACGAATCCGAACAAATCGATTCGTAAAATTGTATTTCTTCTTTTCTAGTTTTCTTCGTTGTTTTGAGTTCTAGATCTCGCTTTCTACACAGATTCATCGTCTTCTCCCAATTTCTACAACGTATTCGCAGAGCAATTCAAGTTAGGTTTATCGTTCAGTGGCACAACCAGAGAACCTAAGAGAAGCTATAAGTTTTGATATTCAGAGAAGAAGAATCCAATTCGCTTGTTCAAGAAGAGAAGATAAACGTAGTCGTTTGAAGAAGAGAAGAATCCGATTCAGCTTATTCTAGATCTCGTTTGCAATTCGGGCTAGCCGAAATCATATTTCCTCTTTCAAGTTGAAATTGAATCTCGAATTGAAGAATCCAAATTAACAATAAATCAACTTCGTGTTGATCATATTCGTCTTCATATTAATAATGTGTGTAGTATTCGGATTACTCATCAAGGAATTAATCAACTTTTCAGGTATTTAATTCGATTTTTTGTGTTGATTTTTGATTTGTTTTTGTGAATTTGCTAGTCACTCTTTGTCGAATAAACTGATTTGAGTTAGCATATGATTTTTTATGTTTGTGTTGATGTTATTATGAAGGATTCCATCTCTTTGGAACCTGCTTTTTCAATTTATTGTTGTTGTTGATATTCACATCTCGGTGAAACTTTTTGGTTGCATCATTCTCGTTCGTAGATTATGGATTCTGCCGCAGCTTGTTTGTCACAAAGAAGATTGTTTGAATTTTCGTATTGGCCTCCAAGAGTCTTTTTGCTAATTTGAAGACTAGTATATGCTCAAGTTGGTGTGATTTCTCTCCTCCTTCTATGGAAATTTTTCATACGGTTGATGATCAAGAAAAAGTTCATTGATTCTCGATTTTGATCTTAAAGCATTGGCTCTTTTTAGTCCGCATAATAAAGAAGGAATTATGGAGTTACATGTACGTCACAAAGCCGAGTGTTCCGGTTCAATAAGTTCAAGAATTATAGCTTTTGATGACCAGCCACTTTGAGTTCGGGAATTATACCTTTTGAGAAGCCACGAATTGATTATGATGTTCCGTATAAAATTAAGGAACCATTGAAGTCTGCTCACCGGTTACATCTTTTTCAAGGAGTTGAACAGTTGTTTCCGGAGGTGTTCGACAAGTTCATTTGTGATTTGGCTGTAAGTATCACACTTTGCAGCCGGTTATGCATTCAAGGTCTACAGAATGAGAAGTTGAGGATTGGTGCATGTTGTGCTAATAAGAAAGAGGAGAAGTGTAACCGACATTTATATGTCAGGGTCTGTTGATGGTGTTGTAGGAAGTCCTTTTATTATCAAGGAACTAAATAATGAGCATACATGTGTTGGTGGATTTGTTAACAATCCACGGATATCGAAGAAACTAGTTAGTAGCTTGATTATTGATGAAACTAAATAGGATCCTAATAAGAAAACTAAGCATATTATGGAATCTTTCACGAGAGACTACGGCTTTGACATTAGTCGTTATTATGCATACTGGAAGAAGCATGCGCTGAATACTACATGGGGAGAGAACGAGAAATATTTTATGTTCTTGAACCGGTATAAAAACAAGTTGATTGAAACCAATCCCGGATCTCACGTGGTTTTGGAAGTCGAAGAAGGGACTCAAAATTTCGTGAGAATGTTTATCTGCTTTTGAAGCTTGTAGTCGTGGATTCACTGTCGTCCTGTGTTATTCGTTGATGCGCCCACTTGAAAAGCAAGTACCTTGGTCATATGATGGCAGCAACGGGTCTAACTGGAAATGATGGTAAGGTTTTCATCATTTTTTATGTTGGTTTCATCATTTTCTATTTTTGGTTTCATCATTTTTATTTTTGGTTTTCATCCCATCTTATGTTTGTGTTATGTTTTTTGTCCATCTTACGTAAATCTACCCTCTTGTTTATGTTGTGGTATCATCGGAGAATGAAGCTTAACTGGAAATGGTTTTTGGAAAATTTGAAGCAAGTCCTTTCTCCTTTGCATGACCAAAGCTTACTTTTTGTGAGTGATCGAGGTATTGATTGGTAACTCAAATTCATGTTGTATTTCCTGAGGCTTTTCATGGTTGGTGCTACTGGCATATGGAATGAAATATCAACACATGCTTACCAAAGAACCGCAAGGTTTATAACAAATATGTATTGGGATCTGCTTAAGAAATCTGCGTATGCTTCTACTCATAAAGATTTTACGTAGAGTTGGGATAAGTTGAGGAAGGTTGAAAATCGGGTTACAAGACTATCTAAGTAGAGCTCCTGTTGATAAATGGGCAAGTTTTTTCTTCAAGGGTCGACGATATGGTAGGTTGTGTTCAAATATTACTGAGAGTTTCAATGGTTCGGTCGTTGAAGAGAGAGAGAATCCTATAGCCGCCATGGTTGACGAAATCAGGGTGAAGCTTATGGACCAAATGTGTACACGTCGCGAGGACTCGTGCTAACTTAATGAATTGGCGCCAAACTCTATGTCCACAATATGAAGTTCTGCTCCACGACAACAAGATTCATGGTCAGTAACTACCCAAATACCAAGTCGTTTTAATATGTGTTTGAAGTTCATGCTTGCTAACACGAGCATAAATGATTTGAAAAGAAAAACATGTTCTTGCAATCGTTGGCGTATTGACGGTTTCCCTTGTGCTCATGCTGTCCGTTGTATTATGGTGAACGGATAAGATCCTTACAAGTATGTTGAACACTACTTTATAGTAAAGTTCTATCGAGAATCATATAAACATGCAATCAATCATGTTCCCACAGTTGAAAAGCCCGTGACAGTGTCGCCGAAATCAATGGTTTTGGTCCAAATTAATGGACCACAAATGACGCCCCATCGAAGAAGAAGAGGATTCCTAATACAGTGCTCCGCCTCCCAATAAGAAGATGAGAACCTCGTGGTTGCCGCAAGGTTTTGACCACCCCATAATAGAAGGACATGCCCTTCTCGTCAGATTTCATGAGAACTTGTAGTCATTTCGACTACAAGTCATCGAATTTCGCTCTTAGTTTCGTTTTAGACAACAATATGTGTTTCATCTACTATTTCGCATTTTTGTTTTTAGAAGTTAATGTGTCATGCAGGTGTTTTCATTTTATAATTTGTCTAAGAATAAATAAGTTTGATTAAGTTTTTCGTATTTTTTGTTTGATTAAGTTTGTCGAATTTTTGCAGTGCCTTTATAGTTTGGTAAACCAATTAGGTTTCATCATTTTTTGATGAAACCAAAATAGGTTCCATCATTTGTTTGATGAAACCCTTTTTGGTTTCACCATTGTTTTACATCGTCACTTTTTCTACTATATTTTTTAACAACACAAGATGTTGTTTTGTCTAATGCTTATTGGTGCCCCAAATATATGATACATCATTTATGGATACTGCTTTATAGAAATGAGACATCATATTTCAGACATAAGCTTTTAAGGGAACACAACTCAAATCGCACGAAATTGTTTTATATAAATCGTAACCATTTCACAAGTACTTTAACTTCAACTAAAACTTGAATCTGCAAGAAGAACCGTATATCAAGGAGTATCATCATTACAATAACCATTTCAAAAGTAATTTAAACTTCAACTAAACTCGAATGTTAAAGAGGACGAGCACGACATGAGTATTATTCTATATTGTCAAGGAGTATCTTCAACGCCAACTTTGGTCTCATGTTATGCACCTTTTCTCGTATATCATCTTCACGAGACATGTTTCCTTTCAAGAGGCTCTTCATGTAATAGCAAACATGCAGGCCACAATCGTTCCTGAAAAACCAAAATAATGTTTCAACTGTTATAAAGTGACTAGTTGAGAGTGTTCTGATATTAGTAGCTATATGTAAAGCATTCGTTTCTAACTTTTTACAAGTGATGTAATGATTTCAAGCATATTCATATGTGAACTAATAAACTTCAAAAACATAGCTTACCCCATTTGTTGACAACATGAAGGGGTGTGCAGAGTGTACGGTGTTGGTTGACTAGTCCGGCCACGGAGGAGCTTTGCGTCGTGCCGTGCAAATGCCGATATTATTTGTTGTCTCATGCTTTCAAGACTTTTTTTCCGCATTCTTCTTCTAGTGGAAGCCAAGGAGTTGTAGTGATAAAATTCTCCTATTTCAAAATCAAAAGAAAGCAGCGTCCAATGGTTTACATCTCCAATTGGTGTCAAAGAACGGAACGAACAAAACCGCACGCTATAATCCATTTTGTCGATGAAACTTTCTATTACAAAGACCACATTTCTTTTCCTAATGAGTGACATGTCCGAAACCAAATACCGTATAACAACTCCTTGATGAGTTACAAACATGCAAGTTTGATGAAACCAAACTTGGTTCCATCAAAATTAACCATATAGACAACAACATTTTTGTTTTCCACAACTATTTTTTCTCGCTAAAAATTACATTAAAGAATTTCGTAATAAACTTACATGGCAAATGTGCTTAGAAACACAAATTTCTCTGTACTTTGAGAACCATCTTGTTTCAACTCATTTTTTTTGATGTTGTTTTGCAACTTCAAAATATAGAACTCAATGATGTCTCCGCGACGTCACCTTTCTCATCAAACTATCCATATTCTTTCCCGATATATGTAAGTGAAGATGTAAATGCTCCTACGCCGTTGACTCCGTTAATTTTATTTTTTAAAGCTAGTCAATGATACATCATAAAAGGAGAAACAATGCCTAACTTGGAACAAATTTTTGATGAAACCAGCCTTTGGTTTCATCAGCTTATTTCCCACTTACCTTTCATTGTTCTTTTCAAAAAAAGTGGTCACGAGGGGTTTATCATTTCTGTTGAGTACCTTCAAGATCTTCAAGTTATCAACTGGTTTCAACTTCACCCCATGTACTTCCTGAAAACAAACAGATGTTCCAAATCTGGCGCCAATAAAACAAATCTGGCAGAAACCATATATAATACCACACAAGTTTATGAAAGACTACCAATAAACTGAAATTTAAGAAAGAAGTTAGAAATTTAAATTGTCTCCTCAATTTAACTCATCCAAGTTTCTTAAATTTAAAAGTCAACAATGTTATTCATAGGCAATGAAACCATTTCTGTTTCCATCAAAAAGAATTTTCATAGCAAACAACGCACAAAGCAACCTAATAAAACTAGATCTAACATATTACCTCATTCAAACCGCTTTCAGTACTATTGGAACATCTCGTTTGTTTTCTTTACGTCTCAAATAAGTGCTCAGATCGCTTGTTGTTCCTCGTCCCCGATCATATTTTGCCAGCAAGTGATTCTTTTTCTTCTAAAGAACATTTGTAGCATTGGTCCTAAGCTTTTCAATCAAGGCTCGCATAAAATTGGTATTTGGCTTTGTAGGAGTTAGCTTCACCGCTAGAACCAATATTTTCTTCAACTGGGCACTTCATTTTCTTCATCCTGGCACTTGAACCGCACTTGATTTTCATTATCACCAACCGACACTTCAAAGTTGAACATCGTTTTCAAGAATAATTTCCACTTCATCTACAAAGCTCAGCCAAGCGCATTTCGCTTCATCATATCAAGCAAGAATGATCCATTTCGTGACAAATATTCTCCGCAAGACACAAGAAAATTGAGCCAATGAAAATTTTGATGAATCCAAACTCGGTTTCATCAAAAGTAAATCCAAAACCGGTTTCATCAAGGGAAATTTTGTAGGTTGAGGGTGGATGATTGGCTGAAGTCATAACATATGCTGCGCCATCATTGCAAACATCATAAACTATACTAACCCAATTTTGTTTCATCGAAAATTAAATCTTCCAAGTAAATATTTACCTCAGACAAAAATTAACCATATAGACAACAACATTTTTTGTTTTCCACAACTATTTTTTCTGCTAAAAAAATTACATTAAAGAATTTCAGAATAAACTTACATAGGCAAATGTGCTTAGAAACACAAACTTCTCGGTACTTTGGAGAACCATCTTGTTTCAACTCATTTTTTTGATGTTGTTTTGCAGCCTTCAAAATATAGAACTCAATGATGTCTCCCTCGCGACGCTACCTTTTCTCATCAAACTATCCATATTCTTTCCCCGATATATGTAAGTGAAGATGTAAATGCTCCCACGCCTGCTGACTCGTTAATTTTATTTTTTAAAGCTAGTCAATGATACATCATAAAAGGAGAAACAATGCCTAACTTGGAACAAATTTTTGATGAAACCACTTGGTTTCATCGCTTATTTCCCACTTACCTTTCATTGTTCTTTTCTTTTTCAAAAAGTGGTCACGAGGGGTTTATCATTTTCGGCTGAAAGTACCTTCAAGATCTTCAAGTTATCAACTGGTTTCAACTTCACCCCATGTACTTCCCCCGAACCTCCTTCTTCTCCTTGCACTTACTAGCTATAACCTTTCTTCTTTTTTCACACTGCATGTAATCCTAAAACAAATATGTCTGGTAACAACTCTTTTCAAACAATCGTGATATGAGTTTGACAAGAGGCTCTTCCGTTTATCCCAATAAACTCCTTTTTCAGTTCTTAGATCAATCTATGAACAACACCAAAGTAATTGTTTAGACTAGGCAATCAATACTATGGATCAGCAAAGAATGTATTGATGCCGA
Organism: Papaver armeniacum; assembly: GCA_023531295.1. Taxonomy (NCBI): domain Eukaryota; kingdom Viridiplantae; phylum Streptophyta; class Magnoliopsida; order Ranunculales; family Papaveraceae; genus Papaver; species Papaver armeniacum. The sequence continues at coordinate 17,418 of JAJJWW010002013.1, read as the reverse complement.
TCTACTCAACTAATCAATCCAATCTATCAAAAAGATAAACCAATTATAGTTGGATCCCCAGCCGATCAAGTTTTGTGCACACCAAAGATTTTGAACTCAAATAAGAAATTTTATTTGTCTTCAAATCTTCTTAGATCTTCAATAAACACCTGCATACAATCAACTTTAATCTCATGTGATCAATCACACACGAGGCGAGTGCTGTTAACAATGGATTATCACAAGACGTCTTTAGAACTACCAATAGTCTAAAGATCCCCGTCGAAACTTCGATCTAGTTTGAGTGAATCTTATATCAGAAGAGAAGATTCTCAAGCATAAACAAACTAGGTGCAATCAAAGTTTAATAACCATTAATCAATCAAATCAATCGAAAACTAATAATAAACTGCAATTATCTAGTTTCCCACCAACGGTACTCGTAGAGCTTCCCAATCCCAAAGATGTCTTTAAAACAAGCGGTCGTAAGAGATTTCGCCTAATTAAGGTACTTTCCTCTCCTAATAGACGGCTCCACTAGTAACAACACAACAAGGTAGTTTTGGTGGCTCTGAGGATTAATTTGCTAGAAATGCAAACTTCAATATTTATAGACCAAGGAAGTTTGGACACCAAGGAATTTCCAAAACCGAATATTCTCAAAGATATGCAATAAACACCAAATCGGTTTTCATAATTCCTGGAAATGCTCTGTCCAAATATTGACCAAAATCTCGATAGAAAATCTCCAATTAGTAAATGCACCTTACCAATTTTTATTTTCTAAAGATATCCATTTAATTTCTAGAAATTAAAAGCATATAAAACAAAAAACCTTAATTAAAAGATTCTCAATTTATTTCGATCCGGGATTCTCCTTTAGCTATTAAGGAATATCTTTGAATAATAATAGATAAGAATTACTGCACGTGTTCAAATTATGTCGACATCTTTACTTTGTAAATCCTCTTTCATATTTACAATCTTGGAACCGATTTTCCACACTTCCAAACGAGTTTAGAATTGGTTCATCTGATTTCCAAGAACTATGTAATTGATCAAAAACATTCAATCACCATTCATGGGTTTAACGGTTCTACCAAAACAAGTTTCGGTTCTACCTCCAAGTGGCTACTAGGATCAGTCACATTAGTTTCCAAAACTTTGTTAACTAAGTACCAGGATCGGTTACCACTATTTATGGTACTTACTTGTGATCGGTTGCACAAGTTATAGGATCGGTTACGCCAATAACTAAAAATTGTTAACCTACTACAACTATCGATTACACATCTTGTGATTATTCCCACCAAGTACTAGGATCGGTTACCCAATGACTAGAATTGATCACACCAATTACAAATATGGATCATACCATCTCAGGTGATTATTTAAGGTTGGTTTCACTAATAAATTTCATATTGATACATAAGTCAGGCATTGTGAATAGTTTTACCAAGATACATAAACAAGTTATGAGCGGTTATACTAAACACACATATTGGTAATCCAAAGATTTGCAATGAATAACAATACCAATAAGCATAGCGATTTCCCTTTCGATTCACAAAACAAGTTTATGAATGTACTTCCTTTAAACGAATGTAAAACATTGTTTCCTAAGGCGAAATATTCACCCATACCTATACATAATCACGGTAGCATCCATACGATTATGTCAATGTATTATATACGAAGTTCAAAAGATAGGCGTTATACTTCGTATTGTAATTCTTTAATACTATGTCTAACTAGAGTATAATCATACACAGCTTCGCGATTATGTTTTCAATATAGCAGGACTTGAAAGATACGTTAGGAATGAAACAGTTCAAGTCAAAATATTACTAACCTCAAGAGGAAGGATGATGTTGTCGTTGTAGCTCTTTACTTCTTCACATTCTTCAAGTCTTCGAGTAATACTTGTATGTCTCATATCCTAATAACTTTTTAGCTAACCTATACGAAGTTGACTCTATTAAATAATCAAGCGACTCTTTAAATGAGTTTTGGTTCACTAAAATATGACAACCAAACTTGACATACCAACGCTTGGTGGGTTCAACCGAGCTATGCTCTAACAGAAGAGATCAATTTTATTCAATCTGCCATATTGGAAGGTAAGTGAATATGTGGTTATTTTTAGGCATTTGCTAACTTTAATCAATATGCTCTTACTTAGTTAATCTTAACTTTAGTTTCTGTAACTTCGTCATAATGTGGATGTGATGCATGTAGAAAAGAACTTTGCAGAGAACTTGTTTGGAACTTTGATGAACCACAAAGTTAAGTCTAAGGATGGGGATCCAGCGTGCAAAGATCTGGAACTGCTGAACTTAAAACCTGACTTGTGGTTGACGGAAATAAATAGTAAAGTAGAACGACCCCCCATCCCCCCACCCCCGCTCCTTATATCTTTCCTAAGAATGAAAGAGAACTAGTTTGTAAAACTTTTAGCAAGCTGAAAGTTCCTATTGGTTATAGTGGAAGCTGGAAAAGAAAGTGGATATGAAAGAGTTACAATTTCGAGTGTTTGAAGTCCCACGACTACCACATGCTTATGCGGGGTTTGATACCAATTTTTCTAATATCTTGTTTCAAAGAGCATAAGCTTTTGCGTGAGGCAATACGTCATCGTCATTGTTTTTCAAAGTTTTTTGTTCTAAGGTTATTGATCGTGAAGAGCTTCGTCTAATGCACGAACGTGTTGTGGAGTCTTTATGTGTGTTTGAGATGTACTTCCCACCGGATTTTTTGTTACGATGACTCATCTTGTCGTACATTTGGCCGAAGAGGCACTAACATTGGGACCGAGTTCAATTTAGGTGGATGTACCCTTTTGAGAGGTATACTTCTTTAGCTGTTGATCCTTTCGGTTTTTTATTACTTTATGAACTTATGTGCCTTATATATATAATTGTGTTACTAATTGCATGTGCGGGATGATGAGAACCTACAAGGTTTATGGTCGGAACAAAACTATATTGAAGGGTCTATAAGCGCACAATATGAGGTCGATGAAGGAGCGCGCCATTGGATGGAGTTCATTCTGAGGGTAAGCAAAAGTCTTATAAGTGTAATGGAAAGGTAGCATTGCACGGTGAGGTTTATGAAGGTCGGAACCGCCTAATTCCGAGAAAACCATACCGTTAACTTCCTTACACATCAACAAGTTCGTCTTTGGGTATTGAGACATTCAGATGAAAATACGAATGGGAAGATAAGTAGAATCCTTAACTTTGTCTCCGAGCAGTTTCTTTATACCATTTTGACCATATAATACGTATAGTGTAAAGTAACCTGTCATGTACCATGCTGTATAGTGTAAAGTAACCACTGTCATGTACCTTTGACCATATAATATTGTTTCACAATTATTAGCTTAGAAGATCAAGGAGAAATCGTTAGGATTACACTCCTTGGTTAAGAGATCAACTTCTAGGCACTCCCATGACATGATTTTCATAGGCTCGTACTTGGTCCTTCCTTCAAGACAATTTTCTATAGAGCGCATTCGGCGAATGATTATCTGTTTTATACAGCAGAGGCAAAGCAATATATGACTACACAAAATAGTGGAGTGACCATGGATTCCTTCACCAGCTTTAGAGCAAGTGCCAAAGATACCAACTTGGTGGGCGATGATACTTCTTACTTTGGCGTTGTGAAAAAGATACTCGAACTCGACTATGAAGATTTCACGAAGTTTTTTATACGTAGTTTGGATGCGGGTCGAAGACAAAACAACCGGATCATATGTGGATGCAGAGACATACTCGAGGTTCGTCAACTTGAAAAGTTTAAGAGAAGCTCTAAAGAAGTTGACGAACCCTTCATCCATGCTTCTCAAGCTGCCCAAGTCTTTTATTGCGCGATGAGACTAGAAAGCATTGGCATCTTATATTAGAATCTCCCAAGAGATCCGGCCTAAAGGTGAATTCTTATGAAGATCCATATGTCTTTTCTTCATCCACGAATCAACCTTCTTTCTTCAACATCTTTAGCGACGACAAGTATTGGATGGAGATCGGGTAATATCTCTCGGCCGAATTCTTGATTTTTTCTTATTTTTATCTTCTTTATGCTTGAATGCTTGCAGCACTTAGTTGAATTATTTATTAACAAGTCAGATTGCTTGACATTAGTATTTGTGTTGCTAATTGCAGGAGAGATCTTCCTTTAGACTTAGTAGAAGGAGCGCTCCGTGCAATTTTCTTGAAAGCATTAGGCCATGTACTAAATTACGCATCAAAGTTATTTTGTTTTCATCTGCGTATTTGTGTTTCATTTGTGCTTGCAGTAAGCACATCAATTCCCCTTCTTGTGTGTTGTTTTTTACATAATTCGTTAGTTGTGAATGGGTGTAGTGCTTGTTGAAAATTTTTGGTTCCTTCAACGTGCACTTGTCTGTAAGAAGTCAACAGTGGTGTTGAAATTGAAGTGGTCAAGAATATTTTTAGGTCATACTATGCTGTTAGGACTTTTTTATTAAACCTCTAACGCCAAACTTATTTTTTCTGCATGATAATATTCCTTTCAGTTGGGGAACTGAGTTCATCTATTTGTTGGTTTTAGTTTTGTTTTTTTAATGTCTGTAGGTTGGGTTCCAGTAATTGTAAGAAAAATAGCTTTTAAGAATGCTCAAGTATAATTATAACTTAGAATGGCATGAGATAATTCAAGATTTCAGTGAAACTTTTTTTGGGGTTTTTGATCACGTCACTCGATTAATGTAAATCGAGTTATTGTTTTGTAAACATATTTCGAATTTGGATTGAATGGTGAATGTTTTGTTATCAAATGAGTATCTATTAAAGTTCAGTTTAGTGAATTTCAAATTTTATGCCGAATAAGTTGGATGAATCGATTTTCTAAAATTTTAATGAATTTAAATTTCAGATACCGGATAAAAACTAGTCAGGTGGGATTGACGAATAATATTTTTAAAAGTATTCAGCCCATATAAACCACTTCTCAAAACTGGCGATTAAATTTTATATTTTCTAATTTAAAACTTTAGAAACCACTGTGAATGTCAGTGTTATCGATTGACTGCCAGAGGAAGTCGTTTTTTTTAAAGATTTCAACTTCTGTGAGACACAATCGTTTTGGAAAAAACCACTCCCAGATTCCAACTGATGAACACAATCGTTTTTAAAGATATTACCTCTTATCTTGACAGTGGTTTAACTTCCATTTTCGGCTAGTGGTATATGTCAAAAATAATTTCACTTTCCTAAAGTATATGATAAGAAAGAGTTCGTCTCACGGAGAGGCAATTGTAGTTATTATTATTTCAATTTCATAAGTAACCAATTGGGGGATTACGATTTATGCAAAGCAATAGAAGTAAATCAAAAGCAAAATATAGTAAGAGAAATAATCAATGAGAGAAGATATTGGTCAAGGAATTCATCTTCAATCTTAAACATGTGCTTGCATATATGATTAGAATTACGATTTAATCTCTTTTATTATCAAAAAGCTAGACTATCAAGTGAACAAGATAATCCGTTAATTTCCTAAGTTCATCAACACACACATTAGAGCTTTGTGTGAATTCTACCTAAAGAATAACCTAACACCTTGCGATAATTAAGTTCAATTCCTAGGAGCATTAAGTTTGAAATAGGTTAATCAATGCAATTTGTCGCCCATTTAACGCCAATTCGGACAATGGTCAAACTCTACATATGATCACAAGAGTGTATCACTACAAACCGTGATCATATCATGCTACTTGTATTTATGGTTATCGCTTGATGAAAACCTAAATTAGGTATGACACAAGGATGTAAAGTTCAATTAATTGGCCCGCTTAACTAAACAAACATCTAAATCCTATCACAATCACATCAATCATGTGATTATAAAAACAATAGAGATTTGAACGATAATCAATAGAGAAACTAATGCATTAATCAAGCACAAGTTATAGATATAGGATAACAACCTTAACTAATAATATAAGATTTAGTTACTCATAGTTATGGAATTCATCAACATAATAATAATGAATAAAGAAGATTTAAACAAAGCAAACCCTAGAAGCGTATTGCAGTATCTCCAAAGCTCCAAGTAAAAAAATATCACGTGATATCCAAAAAAAGTAGAAGAGTTTTCCTTTTGTAGCTTTTCTCCAACTTAAAATTAGGTCTAGTCTTCAAAGTCCATCACCAAAAGTCCACCGAGCCCATAAAAACTGTGTAGAAATCAACAACCTAAAAACCCCATGCCATCTTTTCACTCCACGCCGAGTTCGATAACCTCCCCTCCCATTGGCCGGTGAACGAAACCCTCGCTCTGATTATTTGAAAAGCAACTTATACCCCCTACATTTCGTGGCTGTTAATTTTTAATAGGATTAATACAATCGATGCTCCATATTGGGCAAAGAGGGGTTGAGATTTTCTTACACCACGTTTACATTATTTTAATAAAATTTAAACCCTCGGATTTAACAAGTGAATTGCTAAAAATATAAATAATTTACTAAAATAAAGTTTAGGGTAATTTATTCTTGTGACCCTAGAAATTGTGGGTTTTACTCTCTTGGCCCAGGGTTATTTAATAAAATTTGCAAATTATTCCAGTGGCCCTGGAATATTATAGGAAGTAGGATTAACAAAATAACTGGTGTGCATATTGTCTGCACATAAAATCAGTGTGCATATTGCTTGCACACTATAAAATACGAAGAAAAATTAAAAAACTATTTACAAAAATCAGTGTGCATATTTCCTGCACACTATTAAAATATGAAGAAAATTAAAAAAAAATTATGTATAGAAATCGGTGTGCATATTTCTGCACATAAAATCACTAAGCATCTTTGTCTGCAAAAGAACGTGCAATTGGGGATAAAAAAACTAATGGGGGATATGAATTGCTAACCACATACAATAATATCCGTTAAGGGGTGTTTTTTGGGGCGGAAATACTAAAATACCCCTTCCATCTAAATTAAAATTTAAAACGAAAATCAAAATCAAAATCAAACCCTAACAAGTTCTTAAAGATAGGTTAAATTGAATTGTTCTTGAGAAAGAAGAAGAAGAAGATGAAGAAATGGCTTTATTGAGAAGGTACATGATACCTAATCATATTTAAAAAGTGTTGTTGTTGTTTTAAAACTTCGTTTAGGTTAGAATCATAAACTTTCAATCCACTCCTAGACTTGTGTTTATGATGAATACCTACTTATTTTTTGTTCCGGCATAGTTTTTAGGATGAATACCATGCCGGTACTAGCATGGTTTTTTAGGATGAATACCATGCCGGTACTTGCTATTTCAGAAAAGTTTTCTACATGTTTTTGTCCTCAAACCGGCACGTACACTTGGGAATCAACCATGTCGGCACTACTACCGGCATGCTCGATAATGAACTTTCTATGCGGTAGTGTACTTCCAATTTTCAAAATTGGGGGGATTAATCGGCATGGTGAAACTATGAATACCATGCCGGTTTGGTCACTGCCGGCATGGTATTCATCTTTACCATGTCGTCACTTTGAGTTTTTGAGCGCAACAATGGCGAATTCAATGAAAAAAATAATCAAATTTCAATACATTAATACCTATATATGAGTAATTGGAGCACTTATATGTTGACTAGTTTACTTTCACTGGGTTGGTTCTTCACCTAAACCTTCATGATCATAAACATCTTGATTTGATGTTTTTGCATCAACAAATTCAATGATAATGATTATCAAACTAATTTATTAACTTAACTAATTATATTTAACCACTAAACATGATTAGTAAGGGGTAGTTTAGGAATTAGATAAAATGCTTAGATAAGGGGTGACCCGATTTGATATTTAAATCTAGTTTTTGTCTTTTTTCCTCTATCCCCAATTGCGCGTTCTTTCAAAAGCTTTCCAAATATATAAAATTTGTCGAATTCTTACGTATGATTAAGTGAGACATGTTATGTTCAAGTTGACATGATTATACCCATAATAAAGGATATAGTTTATTTTATTTAAATGGCCCTCCTTCTTTTTTAAGGGTCATTTCAACAAAATTGGTTTATTTTTTTCAAAAATGGATTTTAAGTCAAAGGCCGTTTGAGTAAGAGAGAGTGAGGGGAGGGCCAAACACTTAATTCCCACAAAATTTTAATACCGATTTTTTTTTTTTAAAAAAGATGAAAAATTTGACAATAAATCTAAGAATTGCCAAAATTGTAGTATATTTTACAATATTGCGGTGAATATATTTTCCTTAATTATAACTTTAACCTTTTTTTTCTATATTACGGTATATATATTTTACATCAATATATGTAGACACTTTTGCGCCTTTCTTCTTTCCTTCTCTATACTTTTCTCGGATCCTTTTCACACCTTTTTTTTTTTTTTTGATATTCAACCACAATAGAATCCGAGCAAATCAAAGGAAGATCATCATCTCTTACAAAATCATGAGAATATGCGATCTGCAAGATCAGTTTATGAGGAAGTGGGATTTTAAAATGCATTAGCAATTTTGTGCGGGCAGGTAAAACAGCTTAATGAGCCTATCAAGGTTGGAGTTGCGAGTAGTCGTTAGGTGAGGAACACAAAACCATTGGGTGACTCGGAACACAAAATCCTAAACTCTATAATATGATTTGTACCATAATCATCATCTCCTATAAGTCATGTTCTTATTCTTTTACATTTTTTTTTTTTTTTGATTTTCTAAGCAAGGATTTCTCTGTTCGAACCGGATAAAAATTTGGGTTTGCTCGTTTTCTTTGTTTGCTTTTGCTTTTGCTTTTGATTTATGGATTTCTTATAATTTATCATGTATAGTGTACTGTATAGTAATAACATCTTTGCAATAGTATTTTTAGAGTTTGATTTTTGATGAATTTGATTGAATAGGACCAATGTGCGCTGCGTGTTTTTCGTCGTTTGTATTGTTTCATATACCTAAATGATCACTTATAGCGTTTATTTATTGTTTATCGTTTAATTTATTTATTTCATCTATGTATTATTTAGTCATGCATCGAACATGCATACCCCAACTACATTGGAATCTTATTTCGGTCATTTTATCATATTTTATATACTTGGTTAAATTTGAGAAGTCATGTTAAATTGTGACTTATATGGAAGAAGTATAAAACAAATACTGGAGTTACATGTTGAGACGTATGATATGTCATTATTTTGGGGAAACTCAGGAGTGGTGGTGGTCGGCATAAATATAACCAGTCCAGCACCCCACAATTACGATGCAAAAGCACAACTAGACCAACACCATTACCACTAATATTTAGAAGAAGAAATACGAGCAAGCGTTATTTATACTATTATTTAGAAGAAGAATTACATAGTAATAAAATTTAATTTTGAAGAAATTTTCCAATATTGGAGAACTGCATTTGAAGGATTAGATTAGATTATATTAACATGGTATTCATGTCAAAATGCGAGAGTTTCTTTGGTGTTTTTGATGGGCACGGATGTTATAAAGGAGGTGCAAAATTTGCATTTGATAACATGGATAAGAAAAAATAAGCGAACATGAGAGGACATACTTGAGGCTGTAAAAGAGGACATTGTTGAGGAGAGTACATTGTCGGTTTGTAAAAGATGGCAAAAGATGGTTATCTTATAAGTATTTTAGAAGAGGAGAGGACGTCGTCGATAGCGAGAAATAGGAGAGGACATTTTTGGGGTTGTATAAGATGGTTATCTTATAAGTAATTTAGCTGCAAGTAATTTAGAAATTCTAAAAGAAGATCTTCACGGCGGCACTTCATCTTTGAGTCCAAGTTATTAGAAAAGGCGATATTTTATTTCTAAACGTTGGGGAATGGGGATGTATTGTGATGTTACGGCATATGAGGGATCGCGAGAAAGGATTCATCATTTTAAATTGGTTCCAGCTCTCAAAATTGAAGTACCAAGGTAATTACCTAACTTCTTACATTTCGCAAATAACAAATTATTGATCTCAAGATTCATCATTTTATGTTATTTATGTTGGTTATGAAAATCAAATTTTTATTTGATAATAATTTGTAATTGCAGTTTTAATAATATTTAAATGGATGGAGATGCTAAAACCAAATTTGGATCACAGGTCACGGAAATTACACCATATCCACATATAACACTTCTCAAAGATTAGCAAAAACGAAGCCTACGTACCATGTTAATTTTTTTACGCATAAATTGGGCCAAATATAGTTCTACTTAAAATTTCTTATGCAAGTAAAGCTGAATTTGATGTTGTGTGTGTGCATGTACGCATGATCTTAACATCTTGGGGGCAAGGCAACCTCATGCCAGTAAGGAATGCAATATAAAGGTGGTTGGTGTGAAGTGGACAATTAGGGTGATAATTGTGAGGATAAAGTAGAGTCACCGAGTCCCTAGGTTGATTCACAAGACCTATTATATCTATGTTTACGTTTATCGGTGACTCCTCATCAGTAAAGTTTCTTAAAAAAATTCTTGCATATGCATGTGGATGTAGAGGGCTCAGCGGGTCAGATTGTGTTTGTCGCTCTGATAGTAGGTCGAGGAAGCGTTTAGGCGCTCCGCTTCTAAACTTTTAAAATTTTATTGTAGGATATAGTGTTCAACCATGTGAAAGTAAATGGTCATACGGTTAATTAGCATTCTAAATTTTTTACAATTTTGTTTATAAGCTGTATGTATGAACCACTTGCTTTAATGCATGAAAAATATTTTTTTATCTCCATGTTTCTATGGTTACGACTTGTTGCCTCTATTACTCCTGTTATATACTTTTTCCCCGACTAATATGTAGGGTTATTAATTGGAAAGGTGACAGTGAGTGGTGATGCATGGAGTAATGAATGAAACAGATGTGGAAAATGGCCAGAAACCACTAGCTTTGTCTGCACCCTTTTACGCATCTCCGAACATGTTTATCACGGGTAGGAACCCATTTTGGTGATTTCTTCGTAAGTAGTGATCACGCTGAGTTAATAACTTTGTTCCAATTTAATTTTTTTCTTCTTCAGGTATCTAATTAATTTCCTTAGTAGGATTTTTTGTGGATCTAAATTAGGATATTCTGCTCTCCAATAATGTGCTCAAATGCTAACCGGTGGGTTCAATTGATTTGCAGGGACAAATGGCTATCCACCTTCCATCACTCCGAAGGTCTTGATGGTATACATTCAAGGCTAGAACCATTTTCGAAATAAAAAAATATTCATGGATATTGATGTAAAATGCTAATTTCAACCAAGCTCGGTTGTTTCTACTACAAATTTTAAAACATTGATACAATAATTGAATTTCTTTAACTATCATAGAAAATTAGATATAAAAAATACATTCCTAATGAAGCCATGGATGTCACGGTATGATTCTCACACACCAAAATGTGATATTGATAAGGCATTTGAATATTGCACCATTCAAAAGATTTATTGACCACAAACGCAAGCTATCGAGGCTAGCAACAAGAGGAAGATTTCCACAGATAAAAGTTTCGTCATACGTGAAGCTGAGGATTACTGAGATCGAGGATACATAAAGACACCCACCTAACATGTAATAAAGTTAATTTTAAAAAAAATATATTTGATTATGTGAATTATAATCGTATCTACTTACATGTAAACGAAATTATGCCTGCATAAAGACGTTATAGAAAACTCATCTTAGTGTCAAAAGAGACAAATAAATTGGAAAGGAATGACTATGAATGTAGTACGGGAAATAGATACATTGTGTTAAACGGGGAGACTTAAGAATGAAATGTGTTAAGTGTTGTGCCTTTTTGCCATCGGTTTTGATTTTAGGATTCTAGGAGGCGGATTGAACATTAAGTGGTTTTACATCCCCCGATATTGTGACTTGCATCATATGCAATACTCTTCTAGAAGTTAAGCTTTAGAATGTCCGGAGAGTGTCTTTGGGTGGGGGAATCAATTTTGTAGTTGAACAACACCCAGTTGAATCGAACATATACCCGATGTATTTATTTATATTGTTTGATGGGTTTGAATATGTAATAATTAGATTTTTACCAACATTCTGCAGCTGTAATTTTGCTCATATGTTAAACGCTTTGATTTTGGTATTGTATGCAAGGTTAGTGCCGCTGCACGAGTTTCATACTGATAGGAACTCCCATTCTCTCATGACAATTAGTATTATACTCCAGGAAGATGATATAACATTCACCAAGTGGAGTGAGGTAAATATTCTATGATTCACCCGAGTCCTTAACGAGATTTTGTCCTCCATGGCTCCATCCTCAAATGAATACAACATTCTACGTTATTCTATTCAACTAAAAACATTGAACCGCATTTGTCATGGTGTGAGATATTTGGAAATATAAGTTAGATTTTAAAATTTTCAAGACCTACTGTATGTATTATACCAAAAAATGTTTCTATAAGAAATTATAGAGATGTGATTCATTATTATGGTAATATGTTTAAGATTAATTTGCTGCTTTCTTGCTATCTTATCTCAATTGGTAGGAGCACACGGCCTTCAACCATGTAATTGTGAGTTTCGCTACCACGGATGCCATTTTAAGTTAAGTCTTGGTGCAAGGGATACAACCCGATGTTAAGATTTTCAAGCACCTTAGTTGCGGATATCATACGTATAAAGAAATTTTTCCCCCGCATGTCGACTTCGATCATTAAGTGATAAACATACTCCTGCCCAGGCTTAAATGTTATTACTGGGCCAGCTTTGTGACAATATGTGGATCTGATGGTTTATCGAAGTAAGATGAAGTGGGATGTCTTACTTTATTGAAACATTTTGATAAGAATGCATTAGGTTGTTCCTCTTTTCTTAGGTTAAATATCGAGTTTCTCTTGCTTTGCATTAAACGGAATATCAACATCCATCTTTTTGTTCATTGTTTGTGACTTTGTTAGGTTGCTACAATCGGGATGGAATATTAGGAGAACTTATTCTTTATAATATAATATAATGGCACAGGGATGCATGCACCATCCTTGGCCCTGTTATTGGGAAATTCAAGAAAGTGATTTTGAAGTCTCAACTTCATATTCTTTTAGGCTTTAGCTCTTATGCATCTTTCTTTCCAATGTTCTTTATGTAAGTGCAAGCTAGAGATTTATCTATTTTGTGGAATGGGTAAAGATATTATTATCTCGATTTTTCTTAGTTCTAGATGTTATCACATTAAGCTATATGTAAGATAAAAAAACATCACGTCTAAGACTCATCCTAATAAGGTGTCGATTTTTTATCAAAAATGATTTGTTTTTTTTTTTTTAAATATTGTGTGCACCTTTAGTATAATCTAAGCATTTCTTATGTTCTCCATTCATCTCTATTTACTTCTCTATTTATGTCTTAGTCTTACATGGGCATTGGCAAAGATAAATCGATTCATGATTAACTTTGTTATATCATTTTAGCCGGGTCAAGCTTTGAAGGTAAAATGCTTATTTGTGTGTTTACAATGCAATTTGTATTTTACAAGTATTTGTGCATCGAAGTTCTCTCACGTAGTTGTATATCAACCAAAAACTTATTGATTGTTGGAAACATAACATAAAGACAAACAAAACTATCTTCCTCTTATAATTTTTTTTTCCATTGTTAAGTCTACGTGAAAAGCAACAATCGGTTCTTATGCCTTTTTGCACTTTTATATTTTAACCTCCTATTAGGTTTCATTAGGACTGCCACCCTATCACAATTGCTCTTATTATCTACTCTTGGCGAGTTTCATCAAGTAGTTTCTTGCTTTTTATAACTTAATTTTATGAAGCATGTTCAGTTGATGTAATCAACAACCTTCGATAGGTTGAGTAACTTATACTTCCCGCTGAAATTCATCATCAATACAAACCTTTAATACTTATTTTGTAGTTGTCCCATATAAGTGCAAGTGCTTTGTCATGCATATTTCTATTCATCATATTGGGAGATCGAGTATGAGAACTATCAGACCACAGAAAAATAAAATAATAAAATCTGTGTATTGTGTTGCAAAAATGCATACACATGTACTGTGATGTTAAGATTAATGAATGTGCAATGATAACTCGATATGCTAACATGAGTTTCTTTTTTAATGAGTCACGATTTTAATTATAAGAAGTGGTATTGGTAATTATAAAGGTTGTCAAGTTGAAAAATGTAAATATAATTCAAAAAAAATTGAGTTATGTATGAAATGTGAAAATGGGAAGCTCATTCGCATACTTTACACAGTAATGTGGCTTGGAGTTCTTCCCTCGGGGTCCAAAGGAAAATTTACTGAAGATAGATGAAGTCCTTAAAAAGGGATGGCTATCCTAAATTCCTTACGGACGTCTGCTTCTTTGGTGAATGGAAAGTTTATGTATCTATTAAGCATTAGATACCTACGGAGACGAGGGGATGGGTGTGGGGAAAGCCTATTTCGGTGGGCACCCAAACAGGATAGTTCTGATAGAAACACAGAGCCCTTAATAACATTTAAGTGTCTTTATTTATTTCTCATGTAAATTTAGAGCCACACTAAGGCGATTCAAATAAATTAGGTGATTTGTTTATTTTCATGCCCGGTGATTGATTATCTAGCGACCTTTGAAAATCTTTAAAAACAAACTTTTGAACATAACAATATTTAAAAATTTTTGTTATCTTTAGTTTTAGTTGTCATAACAAACTTTTGAACATAACAATATATGCATTTTAGTTGATATTCCATCATGGTTTAAGAATTTAAAACAAAAAATTATTTGTATACAACTTAAAATATCATTCATGCTTTCCAGATACGTAAGATGCCTTTGGAATACGTAAGTCTTTAAAAACTTCGCGTGGAATTATTAAAAGGTATCAAATTTTCCAACACATAAATATAATCGATTTTAGAACCATTTGGCCTCGGGCAGGGGCAAAGCCCGCTTGCACTTGGTGATTGACAATCTCCATCACACCGGTCGTAGCACGGGTTACATACTAGTGACTCCATAAAATTCTTGCCAAAAAGTAGCCGGAGGCCCAGTTCTTCCGGAGAAATTAGCCAGACTAACACCGGAAAGTGATTGGAAAGTAGCTCGGATGACAGCAAAGTCCACCTGTCAAACGAGTCGACAACACGGTCGAAGCTTCGGTGAGTCACCCCGAGTCAAAGTATCGAGTCGATCAGCTAACTCATCTCGGTGGGCTGAGTTGGTATTGGCCAAGGCCATTGCACTCGGCCTAAGCTTTATGTAACGACATTACACATCCATCCATAATGGCTGCTTCACCGCACATCAAGCCATCTCGGCCTGTGCCATAACCAAGTTAGCTCTATGATTGCTTCACCCTTCATTTCCATACCCAACTATACCGATTCGATACTTGCTACTCCATGACAAAGAACACCTGCGCCCGCAACACTCCCCCTCAGAAGCTTCTACCACCCTGGCCTTTTGCAACCGCACATCCGGCCTTTTCTCAACAACATCTAAGCTGCACTTTTCATTGTTTTACATTTGCCACTCAACTCAAACTATCCCTAGCAGCACATCATGCCACCGCAACCGCTTCTACCACACACAACTTACAATCAGCTCCAACACAACACTTGCTTCATTACATTCTTTCTTCTCAATTCCGTTAAAGATCAACACCAACACACATTCACTAGCTCTGCTTCCTCCTTGCTCCTTACATCTCAAAGAAAATAACATCCTAGTTGCAACCAACTTCAATCTAAGCTATCTTCGCTCAGACCAAACTCCATCTGTGAGTTGGATCACATAATCCTAACATGCATCTAGCTCCTGGGCAATCTGAAGTTCTCATGCTGCGTTTAATGTGACCTCATATCCCCGATTCGCTTCACCCAGTGTCACAGCTACAACTTGGATTGCACCAATTGCTTGCAACAACAACAACTTCATTCTTCCAATACAATAATCCTACACATTCATTTACACAACTAGCAAAGATCACCAACATCACTACAACCCTTCAGCCAAACCACCATCACTTTCCACCTAAACCATCATTCAACTCAGCCTGCTTCTAACCCATTGGTAAAGATAGATTCAAATCCCACCGAACTAGCACCCAGCTAAAAAGAAACACCACCAACATAACTTTAATTGCACAAACTCGCAGCTCCCCTCTCCTCTTCGACGACTACCAAATTGCGCCTACCATGCCCGTAAAGTCATTCCCTGCACTCCCAGACAGTATTACCTAGCCATTCTTGAACCAACACAAACAATCAATCCCGACCCCCGGGCCGTAGCTTCCCCGCAACCTTCTGCTTAGCACCACCAATGCCGGCCACAAAAACAACACCGCAAAATCCACCATTGCCTAGTTACTTTGCAACTTCGTTGCTACCTGTCCCACCATTCTTAGATCTTTATCTCTTCCTTCTCACATCACTCAAGAACAATCAAACCCATCTCCATTTCCAATCACGCCTTCAATCGCATCTCTACAATACTGAGTTCTCAGACTTATTCCGTAACTGATCTCATATCCCTGATTCCTTCACCAGAGCCGCAGCTCCAACTTGGACTGCACCTGCAATTGCTTGCAACAACAGGAGCTTCATTCTTCCAATGCAATAATCATATACATTCATTTACACAACTAGCAGCATCAGCTCAACTTCAGTTCATACAACCCTTCAGCCAAACCACCAGCACTTTCCACTGAAACCATCATTCAACTCAGCTGCTTCTAACACATTGCAGCATAGACTCAAATCCCACTGAACTAGCACCTAAAGAAAAATCAACACCACCAACATAACTTGAACTGCACAAACTCAGTAGCTCCATCTCCTCTTCGACGACTACCAAATTGCAGCTGCACATGCCTGTAAAGTCATTCCCTGTACCCTAGAAATATATCTAGCCATTCTTGAACCAACAACAATCAACTCTGACCCCTGCTGTAGCTTCCCTGCAACCTTCAAGCTTAGCACCACCAATGTTGTCACAGCCAACACTGCAAAATCCACCAGTGCCTAGCCCTTTCTGCGACTCCGTTGCTACTCGTCTCACCATTCTCAGATCTTTATCTCTTCCTTCTGTCATCACCTGACAACAATCAAACCCATCTCCATTTCAATCACGACTTCAATCTACGGAAATGCTCGTCCAAAAATAATGATCGAAATCTCTCGGAAAATCAAATTTGTAAATGCACATTACTAATTCTTATATTTCCCTACAAAATGAAATTAATAACCTTAATTAAAAGATTCTTAACTCACTTATGTTTCGATCCTGGGATTCTCTTCCCTTAGCTATTAAGGAATATCTTTGAACAATTAAAGAAATAAACATTCACAGCACATGTTCAAAGTATGTCGACATCCTTACTTTGTAAGTTCTCTTTCACACTTACAACCTTGAAACCGATTTGCCACACTTCTAAACAAGTTTAGAATTGGTTCATCTGACTTTCAAGAATTATGCGATTGATCAAACAAACATTCAATCACAATCATGGGT
>JAJJWW010002012.1:0-184454 GCA_023531295.1 Papaver armeniacum | reverse complement strand
GCTATTATCCACATCTTTTTGTAGCTATTATCCATAATTGTTTATATATTATGGTATGTACATCATTATAAGAGCTAAAAAACTCTCTTTTGGTTCTTTAAACTAAGCTTTTGATTCCCTAATTTTGCAACATATATACATAAATAGATATGTGCAGAAAATAGGCACAATCAGTCAAATCCAAGAAAAATAGATTTTAGGAAACCATGTTCTAAGGATAAATAAACACATTAATACAAAGCTTTGCAGAAAATATCCACAACCATATATCTCCAGAAAATATCCAACACTAACATCTGTACATGAAATATGCACAACTAAAAGATTATTTCGGTATTCCTACACAGATTGTTTCAGGGTCATGAGAATATTTGTATAATTATATCTATGACTCTAGGATTAAGAGAGTAAGATATGCATTTTCTAGGGTCTTAAGAATAATTAACTCTTTCTTTTTGCACTGAACATCGAGAGATTTTATTAATCACCATCGGCAACGAAAAATGTACAAGGTCTATCCACAACATAAAAGCACGTGTAAAAAAATAGGAATTTCAACCAACACACTTATAAAGTGGGGTCTGTTTTTGAGCAGACCCCTCTAATACTTAACATGTTAATTTAATTGACTGATTAGTTAATGGATGACTCAATTACCATTCATATTTAAAATCTCAAACCTCGTTACATAACTCTCAATATATTAATAAATTTGAAATTAAAATGTATGCACGCACTATAGTCGGACTCTATAATATAGGGAGGAGAGGTTAAGACTTTTGAACACGCCGGGGCAAAAACGCAAATATTATTTTAGAGTCCAAACTGAAATTTACAAAATAATCGTTGTTGAATACTTCGGCGGCATAGAATGGGATCTTGCTACAACCGGGATAACGGGAGCTTTCCAAATTTGGGACAAGATGTGGCACAATCTGAACGGTGGAGAGGAGAATGACTCTAGCATCGAGATTCGTAATGGGCTGAAGAGAGGAATGATCAGAAGCCTGGATTTTTTTTGCTGCAAACAAAGAGATTTTATTAACGGAGAATGGTTCAAACTATCAACAAAAGTTGTTCCTCAATGATATTAGGAGGACTACTAGACCAAAATTTCGAAATACTAAACTTCTTGTTGAACTTTGCAAGTTTATCAGCAACTTTATTACATTTTCTAGGAATAAATCTACATTCCCAGTTTTGAAAAGATAGTAGAATATCTAAAGCTTCAAGCAGAATGACTTCGTTTTCCCAGGCAATGACCGGAGAGGCTTTCTTGATATATTCAGCAATGTTCATCAGATCTGTTTCCACCATTACATGAGTGATATCCATCTCCTTGATCCATCTCACAACTTCAAGAAAAGCCAGACATTTTGCCTGCTCAGCATCTCTTATTCCTACATAGCATTGTGTTGCACTTCCACGCCATTTTCCTGCAAAATCACGCAAGATTAAAGCAACACATGTTAGACCAGTGTTAGGATCAAAATAGGCATCACAATTAATAGTTAAGAAGGGATGTAATGGAGGTTTCCAGTAAGAGATGCTTTGTATACTTTCCTTCTGCTCCTGTGCTACTAATTCCTTTACTTTTATAGAGACCACCAATATAACTAGAAAAACTCATGGATTTCCTAGGTATAACTTTAGGATCAGGCTTTATATTCTGAATAACCAGTTCACATCTAGCATTCCAAATGCTCCAAGCTACTACCATGGCAAGATTTACCCAATTGTCTTGATAAATTCTCGTTTATCTTGTAGTTGACGACTTTGAAAAAATCTACATGCTAGTATTATGAGACCTGCTACAAAACATACCTTCACAGGAATGTCCATCCAAACAACGCTTGAGAATGGACATAGAAATAAAATATGCATAGTGCTTTCAATGTATTGGTTGCACATAGGATATTGTTGATTTATATATCCAAAGGCCCTATAAAGTCTTTCTCTGGAAGGTAGAATATCAGAGAGACATTTCCATAAAAAGTGATTAACTCTAGGCCAAGTATTTACCTCCCAGAATTATTTCCACTTCACTGTAGATCCTTGTATCTCAGGTGAAACTTGTATGTTGCCTAAACTTATCTCATAAATTATATTGTATGCAGACTTGAGGGTAAAGCTACCATGCTTAGTAAGTTTCCATATGAGCTGATCTTCAGTTCTTGATGAAATTCTAATTTTAGTAATCTTCTCAACTGTTTGCAGGTCAAAATGATGTTGAAGCAATGATAGATTCCACTCACTTCCATTTGGTTGTATTAATTCCTTGACCCAAACATAATCTTCACTGTCTAGAATCTCTTGTCTTGGAATTGGTGGACAATCCATTCCAATGATCTAGTCATCCAACCAGATCTTTATTTTATTTCCTTTACTAACTCTCCAACAGCTGTTTTCTTTCAAGAAGTCCATATTGTTTTGAAGACCCCTCCAAGACCATGAAAAATTATTCTTTTTATTAGCATGAATGATGCTTGTGGCAGGAAAATACTTTGCCTGAATAGCCTTTTCCCATGGCTTGTCAGGCTGAGTACATAATCTTCATGCAGCTCTGACCAGAAGTGCCTGATTGAGAACTCTTAAATTTCTGAATCCTTGACCACTAGTATTTTTGTGTCTTTCCATGTTCTTCCAAGATGTAATATATGTACCTATTTTTTCCTCAAAACCCCACCAAAAATCTCTTTGAAGTGCATCCATCTTTTGATTGTCTCCACTGGAACTTGTAAGCAACTCATTGAATAAGAAGGGATTATGCTTGTAACAGTTTTGATCATCAAGGAATCCCCACATTGTGTCATTGTTTTTCCATTCCAAGTGGACAGTCTTCCCTTAACCTTATCCACAAGAAAGGAGAAACATTGAGTCTTCTTTTTTCCTATAATGAGAGGGATACCCAAATACTTCTCATGTGAGTTCATTCTTTGTACTCTTAACCTTCTTGAAATGATCCTGCAAAACCTTTGAGGTACATTAGTGCTGAATAAAACACTTGACTTATTGAAATTCACAAGCTGTCCTGAGGTGACACCAAAACTATTAATAAGTTGGAGTAGATTGTTGACATTGTGTAGATCAGCTGTTGTAAACGATTGGCGGATCATCTGCAAAGAATAAATGTGAGATTGTGGGAGCATCTAGAGCAATCTTGATTCCTTCAATTTTATTGTTATGTTAAACAACCAATAATTGTCTTGAGAAAGTCTTCATAACAATGATGAACAAATAGGGAGATAAGGGATATCCCTGTCTGACACTAGTGAAAAATGGTGTATTTACAACCCACATCCACGACCCCCATTGATGGTCAATTGACCGTGGACCGATCAAGACAGTCAAGGATATAATCAAGCGTTAATACCGGTCATTAAATATTTACCATTTTGGCCCTCACTCTTGACCCATTCTGGGACCGATGATCTATGATTAGGATTTCCTGGGTCCCAAACTTTACGTGGTCACGATTAAGTAGACTAAAGTAAAGCGGGTTTGAAGAAAACTAGTCTCTCTTGTTATCTTATTACCACTCTACTAGAAGCAAGCAAAAAACCTAGCCATCTTATTTTACGTCGCATCTCACATCCAACTCCCTCCTACTAAAACCAGTACCCATTTCCTTGAAGAAAATGATGATTGATGATCAACTCATATTAGTATCATTCAATACAAAACTATGATTCATTACTCTCATCACAGAATAACAAGCAAAACCTAACTTTGTTTCTTGTACCGATTTCAAAGACCTTAGTAAGAACAACCAATCACTATTTTCTTATACCAATTTCAACACTTTTCTTCTTTAAATCATCATTCTCTTTACGATCTTGAGCATCACCTGATTTCAATTTCTTGTATCGAAGTTTTTTTTTTTCCTGAATTTGGGGGTTTTGGCTATGGGTTAGAAAAAAGTTTTAGGATTTGGTTAGGGGTTTTCAAATAGTCTTTTGTAACTGATTTAGTGTTCTAATGTTAGTTTAGTTTTTAATGGGTTTTGCAGAAACTGATTTTGTATCGATTGATTTATTGCTTCATTTTCAGTTTTGTCAATTTTGATATATTGTAAGCAAGAACCTCAGCTGGTAATTAATTTATGATTTATAGTAGATTGGTTGCCCTTATTTCTTTTTCCGAAGGATATATCTATTATTCTTACTTGATTTGGGAATTTTTTGATTTGAAGGTTCAATTAGAACTCAAATTTACTGATTTTGTTTAATAGATCTGAGATATGGGTTTTCAACTTTTCGTCTCCTTTTCATTTAGGGTTTTTCTTGAATTAATTGAGGTTTTGTATTAAATAGTTGTTAATGTTGTGCTAGTGCTTGTTGTTTATAGGTTTGGGTGCTTGTGTGGTCTGTCCTGTTAGAAGTCATATGGTTGTAAATCTACTGGATTATCTTCATCCAAGCATGTATCTTTAAAAGTTGTTGAAAAGCTTGATGGTGAGTTTCATGTATCCTTGTGGAGCTTTGAGCTTTGTTTACTTTTAATAGCTTTTCATAGGGTTTGTTTTTGTGTACTTGTAGGAAGGAATGTGATGTAAGAGATATTGTGGTTCAATTTGCAAAGTATGCTCTTAATGCTGAATGAATGTAAATAAAAATTTCATATCCAAGTCTAGTATGTTTCTTTAGTTCAAGTTTTTCATTGTTGTATAAAAGTAGTGTAGTTGTGAATTGCCTCTTACTTTAGAAGAACATATAGATAATTTTATTGTCTGTTATCTTGGCTAGGGAGTGCAGAGCAGTCTAGAAGTCACAGCCCCAGATGAAGGTATTATCTGTAATTTTGACTACATATTTTGAGACATAATTTCTGAAATCAATATCGTTGATTGTAAACCATTCCAGTTCCAGGTCGCATGATGAGCATTAGAGTCGGGATAGTAGAAGGAGAAGTCATAGTATGAGTTGAGAATGATATGATGACATATCTCGTGGGAGGGGTAGAGATTCACGCCATCACAGTAGGATCTGCAGTTTAAGTCCTGATTACCGAAATGGTGGTAGTCGAAGTCGGTATGAAAAAGAATGCAGGATGAGCAGTAGCAAGTCAGCGGGCACTTGGCAAGCAGTACAATTTACACATCTTGGATTCTTGTCTTCTCTGTCTTTGCACCTTATATTGATGAAAACATCGTCATTTTCTTTTCTATTTCCTCTCCTGTTCAGCGCAATCCTAGTCCTAGCAAAAGGAGAGCATCTCCTTGGAGTGCTCATTTTTGTAGGGGCGAAAGCCCTGATATATGCATTCATGAAAGTCCCGAGACAAAATGCTTGTTGATGATATAGGTGATGTGACAATTACCAACGATGATGCTACTATACTTAAGATGTTAGAAGTTGAACATCCAACTGCCAAAGTAAAGATATATAGGCACAATTGGCATCCTTAGATTCGTTATTTCATGGGTTTGATTCTATTTTCTAATTTCTTACATTCTCTTTTGTGAGTTTATATAGGTACTTGTAGAGTTAATGGAGCTTCAAGATCGAGAAGTTGGAGATGGGACTACTTTTGTTGTAATTGTTGTTACAGAATTACTCAAGGTAACACTTACATAAATAGTCTGCCGGTGGTCCCTATATATTGTTGCAATACTTAGCTCTTCAATTTTTGCAGAGAGCAAATGAGATGGTCAGGAATAAAATACACCCAACATATGTAATCAGTGGATACAAACTACATAGTAAGTTTACATTTTATGGAAAGTTGATTTAGTTCTTTCTACATCAATCATTTGTTATCTATGTGCATCCTTATTCTAAGGGGTCATTGGTATGTCGCATAATGGATCTTGCTAATAATTGATACTTATTATTCTCTAGGTGGCAACATAGGTTATTGATTAATGTTTATTATTCTCTAAGTTTGAACTTCTAAGGAGATTTGATTTTTTAGTTCCCCATTTGGTTCTTGGTTTCCGTATTACTATGACTGGATTAGCTTGCATACCTATAGTTGATCTCCACTTTTCTCATGTAAATGTACTCTTACAATGTCATATGGCACCCAGAAACTCGCATACTCGAATCATGTTAGTTTCATTGTAAGATGACCAAATATGATAATTCCATCAACGGTTTAAATATCATGTCACAGTTCTTGTGACTGAAACCTACCCTTAGTTCACAAGAGTGAGTTATGCATGAATGTTTTTAGTGGTTGAGTGTATCACCAGGTGGGTCTAGTCAGCATTTGTCAGTTTTTTTCTTCCACACAACTCCCTGGAATTTGTCCTTGTTTTAACTTTGTAACCATTTTTCCATTCTGAGTTCACCATTGTGATTAGTTGCATCTCAAATCTTGCACATAAGTCTTGCGCTGTGCTCAGGGACGTGTTGTACTTCACAAACACATGGCTCAAAGCAAATGAAAGTGAGTGTTTAACTTCAAAAACTACTTTAGTTTTGGTTCTTAAGATGATACTCTTTATAAAACTACGTCGAAGACTTTCTTCTTGGAAGTATTCATGCCTTGTAGAATACTTTGGTGGAGTATTCGTGCCTTGTATATATTATACTTCCGTGGGTATGTACAGATTTTATTGCAACAATAGTTGAATTAGAAGGCTATTGTGGATTACAGGGGTTACTTAATTGATGAAGACGGATTCGATTATATGGAAGTGGCATTTGTTAGAGATATCAAAGCTCAACAAAGAAGTTTGAGGTTTGTTTCACCAGCAAACATATTCCATCTCCTAGTTTGGCTATTACATTGTTTTGTTTCTGAATGTAACTTGCCTTTCTTAGTATATCATTGATAAGAGGTGGGGTTTGAGTAACATAGATAATGGAAAAGCACCGCTCGGACCGAGGTAAATCAAAAGAACCTATCTGAGCATCATTCCTTGTTATCATTTTAGTTGTTATTAGTTTCTCTAAGTCTTATTACAAATCATTTTAGGTGTTGTATCATTATAATACCTATCTATAAGTAGAGCTTGATGATATTAATGCATAACCTTTATTGTGTTTCTGTTTTTTTGTGTCAGTGACAGGGGGATAATTCTGTGAAAGCACAAGTTTTCAATTAGGTTCAAAGGTCTTGTAGCTGATGGCAGTAGATTACTACACCTTCGGAACAAGCAGGGAGGTAATACTATTTCCTTAACATCTCAATTTTGTTGTCCTTATGTTAACTCTGTCTCAGTTCACCATTGTGATTAGTTTCATCTCCAATATTGCAGATAAGTCTTGTTGGAATCCTTCTCGGTGCTCAGGGCTGTGTTATACTTGACAGAGATGGGTTCACAACAAAGACACAAAAACATCTCTCTGCTATTTGTGAGGCGGTTACAACGAAGAAAGTTGATTCTCGTAAACTAGGGTATTCACACTTGCACTTGTCTTTAAGAATTGTCTTTAAGAAACATGTGAACCCATCAGCTAAGACTTGTATTGGTGCAAATTCAGGATTTTTTTTTCTCTTCTGATTTTGAAGCTAAGTATAGGTTTCATTTCATTGAAATTTTGGAGTTTGAACCTGTATGAATTGTACAATGAATACTGGTGCTTAAATAAATTGCCATTTGAATTTATGAATCCAGGTTTCATTTAATTGTAATTTGAATTTCATTTTAGTCTCAGCCAGACTTGTTTCAGCTCAGACAGATTCATTGTAGGAAAGTCAGCCAATCTGAATCTATTATTTTTTATATTATAAAATGCATATCTATGACTGATGAGAGTCAGTCTTAACACCCTGACCGTTAAAAGCAGTCGTTGATAAAGGTTGTTCCGCGACCCCGGAGAGCCACGTCATACATGAAAAAGACGCTCAAACAATGACCATTTCCGCGACCGTTAAAGCAAGTCCTTTAATTCGGATCTATGACTTGCCCTAGCGGTCGCGAAACTGCTATTTTCCACTAATATGATGCCCCTTGTGGGTTGATAAGAGCTGTATGGTGCACAATTGAGAAGAATAGAAACTCTTGTAGTGCTTATACATTGCATAATCATATTGTATAAGAAGTCACAGAATCCCATTTGGTGCATTATGTCTGATAAGAAAGACCACTCTACCCTGTCAAAAGCCTTTGACATATCCAATTTGAGAGCAATAGTGTTTTTTTCCTCTTTTTTGTTGTGCATGGTGTGCACAATCTCTTGAGAAATTTGAATGATGTCAGATATTTGTCTTCCTGGTACATAAGCAGATTGAAGAGGTGATATAATCTTTTTCATTCTAGATGATAAGATCTTTGAGATAACCTTGTAAGAAGTATTGCAGAGTGCAATAGGCCTTAAATCAGAAGGAAACTATTTATGTTTTGTCTTTGGAATCAAAGAGATATTTGTTTTATTTAATCTCTTTAGCATAAAGTATGACTGAAAGAATTGTTGAACCATATCCACCATGCTCTTACCTACAATATCCCAATGACTTTGAAAAAACCCAGGTGGGAAACCATCTGGTCCTGGTGCTTTCCATGGTTTCATGCTTTTTAGAACTTTATAGACTTATTCTGCATCTGGAACTCTTGTCAACATCTGCTTATCTTCATCTGTGATTGTTTGAGGTATGCAACTTATAATATCTTCATTATTTTACTGGATTTGAGGTGGTATGAAGATCATTGTAATGTTTAACTAGCAAATTTTCCAGATCCAATCTTGAGGTACACCAATTTCCATCACTATTCTTTAGGACAGTGATATGGTTCCTAGATATTCTATTGTTGACATTTGTATGATGGAATTTTGCGTTCTTTCCATCTCCAGGTAGTACTGATCTCTTGATTTTTGGCCCCAAAATTCACTTTGAATATGGTGCCAATGTTAAATATGTTTTTCAACTGCTAGAACCTGTGCTGTATCATTACTATCTTTGTTGTTTTGTTGAATAGACTCCAGTTGATGATGAAGAAGTTATATATTGCTGTGTATGTGGAGTGCTCCAAGCAGTAGCCACCTCATCCTTTAGAGTATCATCCCTCTTATAGCATTGGAAGTACTTCCAATTTCTCTTTCTATCCCCATCAAAATACGCTGTATCAAGCATCATTTGGCAATGATCAGAGCCCAATTGTGGCAGATGCATAAGCTTAGAATCTGGGAAGTGAAAAATCCATTCTTCATTAGATAGAGCTCTATCCACCTTGAACGTCGAATTCATTACCATGGATATTCTTTGGACCGGTGAAATACCTACCAACATAGCCCATATCATCTAAGCCGGCTTCAAGAATCATATTAACAAAAGGAGAATCCCTTGATGAGGAAGCAAAAGAAGTAGTAGAAGTAGAAGACCCATGAATAAAATTTCTATTCTCATTTTCGAAGACCAAATTTAAATCCCCCAAGACAATCCACGGCTGATGAACCTCTTGACTTAAATCCTTAATATACTGCCACTGCTTTTCCTTATGATGAGGATATGGAGATCCGTACATGCATGTGACCAACCATTTGGGCTTCGAGGGGTCATCTGTTACTAGGCAATTAAATATCCAAGAGTCTTCATTTACAACTTGAAATTGAAATCCATCTTTCCACAACAAAATAAGTCCACCTGCTAAACCTCTAGAGGGGATGAGTATATTATTTGGATATTTATAAGGCTTTACTAGTTTGTTCAATTTGTCAATGCCTATCTTAGCTTCACTAATGCAGATAACATCAGGATTATATCTAAAAATTAAATTACGCAGATGGTCTTTAGTAATTTTTTTGCAAAATCCTGACAATTCCAACTCAAAAATCTCATCTTATGTGACCTACTAATATCTAAAATTATTGCTAGAGTAGAATGGTTGCAAGGACAATAAGAATTTGTAAGTTGATAAGTAATCTTAAAGAGACAAAAATCCAGACAAAACAAACAACTTGAAGGATAAGAAGCAGTTAAGGAATTAAGATGAAAAGCAAAATAACAGAAAACACGGGATGTAAATTTTACCTCAACTGCATGGTTTCCTGAATTTTGCATGGCATCCAACTTTGTGTTCATGACATTGAGATCATTATCAATTATTTCTACACCATCCATGAAATCACCATTAGTATTCCTAGGTGCATTGTCAGATGATTCCCCTCCATGATCAGCTAGAGTAGGACCCCGAATAGATGGATTAGATCCATTGGTATGAGTAGATTGAATTCTGGCTCTCTTAGTGGTTCTTTCTTCATCAACCCCAGGTTCAGCTGCTATGCTGCTTTCCACATGCACATATTCACTATCTTGATTTCCTTCTTCCTCCACCATACTACCTTCTTTAGTCTGGTTCTTTGTGAGTAGATGTGCCTCATATTCATCTTGTGTCATTTCTCTTTCGCGCAAAATTTCAGTTGTTTCTGCGCATGACTCATCATCATGATCCACTACATAGCATTGATCACAGAGATTATGTGGTTGCTTCACCCAATGATATCTTATCCAGACTGGAACACCAACATTTCATCTTTTAATGGCTTATTCAGATCCATTTCCAGTCGTACCTTGATCATATTACCAGATCTTGGTCTGCAATATATTATTAGGATATGTCGATATTTTCCTTCCCAGATCTTCAATAGCTTCATTAACGACAACTTCATGATGATGTTCAAGCAAAAGACCTTTAAACTGCACAGTCCATTCCTACTTTGAGAAAACATAGTCCTTATAAGCTTTGTCTGTGGTTTATTCTTGTAAATCAAGCAAAATTCTTTGGACATTGCAAGGTGATTTCTTGAGCACATTTTTCATATCTTTTGGGGAGTTAACTTGAAAACAAATAGATACTTGCCTACCACTTTTGTTTCTCTCTTTTTGTAGTTATTCCATAAGACATTCAACTCATCCTTGATTGTCGAAGTTTCAATCTCATCATCAGTTTTCACGAGCTTTCTGACCGGTTGTCAGCCGACACAAATATAATTACACTTTCTTACTACTCAAAATATAAATATAGCAAGGGCAAGAAAGGATCGTTCCCACAGAGAGGTCTTGGTTGTAAAATTATTTCGATTTCTTATAATAACACCTGGGGTTTTCTGATTTTTATAAACGAAAATAAAATAAAAGCAGAACAATAAAAAGTAAACACGCAAATCAAATCAAGGATGAGAAAGTATTGGTCATGGATTTCGTTTTCATTCACAAACATGTTTTCAACACAATAACTAGAATTGATATTTTAATCTCAACTTTTATCAAAGGCCCTAAGATACCTTGATCGCAAGAATATCCAGCTAATCTCCTCTTGTCATCAACAAACACATTAAAAGATGCGAATATGAATTCTATCTAAAAGAACAACCTAACGTGTAAAAGCACTAATCAAGTTTAATTCCCTAGATGCATTAGGTTCTATGAAATCAGGCCAATCAAAGCAATCAACGTGTAAAAGCACTAATCCGATTTAACAAAGGTTATGGTTCACATATGATCATAAGAATATATCACTACAAACTATAATCATATTTATGCTACTTCAAATCAAGAATCATCACTTTTGCGTATAATAACCTAATCTAGCAAAAGACATGCATGTGAGTTCTACCAATTTGCAACTTGACAAAACAAACATTCAATCATATGACAATATTAATGGTGAATCATAAACGATAATATGAGAGAAAACTAATTTATTGAACAAAAACTCATGTTTGGAATTCATAACCAAAAGAAAACTCTAGCTCATATTCATGGACTTCATAACAAGAAGAAAGAGAAAAGACTTCATGGTTTCTAAACCCTAGAAAACAAAGTAGAGGCAAAATATAAGATCTCTCAAATTGTGCCTAGGCTTCTCTATATATAGAGTTTTGTAACCTCTTCTTGAAGAAACTAGGAAACCTAATAAAAATAGGAAAGTGCACCTCCTTAAAACTGTGTCCGTGCATCTCCCCGTGCAAACTGGCTTGCCAAACTCTGGCCAAATTTTACAAAAATAAGTCACGGCCATCCTACTCGTGATAATCTCTAACCAGTCAATGGGCTTGCAACAATCCGGCCCAAATATTCGTAAATTGTTCTTAGCTTGTCGATCTGTGGAAGCGACAACATACTCTTTCTCTCGGACTCAAACTTGAACTACCATTCTCGTCGTCACTTCCATCTCATCTTCATCTACACGCCAAAGAACAAAACTCAATCATCAAACTCCAACGATCTTCATTGGATGCGGATAAATCCCATTAATAACCATCACCACATGAAATGGCAAGCATCCAAACCTCCCTGTCTCGATTACGATCTCCATCATATATCGCCACTTGCCTACTCCACCTCAAACACCGCAACATCATCTTACCAATGAAAGCAACGTCCAGGACTGCAGCTCAACTACGTCCATTCTCGGACTTCGGCCAACCACCATTCTTCAACGCCAATGGCGATAATGTACTTCATTCTACAACTACAAAGCTCGAGTCTCAACTCTATCATTCTTCATCACCGATGAGCAGAAGCATCATCGGTTTACCACCCATTACAGACTTGAGCTCCATTCATCGATGACAGAAACCGTCAGTCCATCTTCGTCGTATGTTCTCCATCATGATCATCACTATCACTGCCATTGGCATCAACTCCTCTCCATCGATAATGGCAGCAGCCATCACTGGTTTCTCGACTAACCCACAGCCACAGCACACGTCCTCACTGATCACTGTCATCGAGTCTTCCATCAATAACTCACTGTAACCAGTCATTTGTTCTTCTCAGTTTAGTTTCGACTCATGTACATCACTGAAACACCCTTCATCATCTCTCGTCATTCATAGCGTGCCGAGCACAATCACTGGCAATCTCCGCTACCGAACTTCTAACCCGTATCTTCCATCACGGATACATCGATCGGCTTCCACTAACTTTCTTGTTTCATCGACGGCTAGCGAGTTCAGCTCAGTCCATCTCTCAGAATAAACATCGATCACGATCATTATAATGCTATTTCACGGCTAACCTCCATCTTCATCGCTGCCTCATTCCATCTCCCTATCTAGCACAACCATGGACTTGTCGTGAACTCAAAAGTTACAGGGTTGATAATTCCCTGAACTCGCCGGCAAATATTGAAGACGATGGTGGTGAAATGATAATCGGCGCCTTTGGCATGATTTAAATTACGGCTTCCCCCAAGTAAAATTCCTGACTCCCCTTAGCAGTTCCTTTGAAAATGGCA
The DNA here is from genome assembly GCA_023531295.1 of Papaver armeniacum. Classification (NCBI taxonomy): domain Eukaryota; kingdom Viridiplantae; phylum Streptophyta; class Magnoliopsida; order Ranunculales; family Papaveraceae; genus Papaver; species Papaver armeniacum. The sequence goes on along the minus strand of JAJJWW010002012.1, from coordinate 171,325 downwards.
GTCCCTTAACAAACTGGATGCCCCTTAACAAACGAGGGGATGTCCATAGTAGTGGCCCTACAAAATGACCATTGTGCCCTTTTGGTCTTCCAAGTCCTTTTGCTCGTAACTTCTTCATACGAACTCGGAATGACTCGTTCTTTCGCCACTGACTTCTCGCTTCTCGTCCTCTACAAAATGATGACTAGAAATACTCCATTTGAACGAGTTCCACTGGGTCTTTGGCCCTTCTTCACTTTTGACTTCACTTTTATAACCCCGTTTCCACTTCTTTTGCTCCAAATGACTCCATTGCACCTAATAAACTCAAAAGTGAACATAAGATACATAATTTACAAGAAAACTAGCAAAGAAAGCATAAATACTAGATATTAAATACGGTGTATTCTACACCTATCAAATTCCCCCACACTTAGAGTTTGCTAGTCCTCGAGCAAATCAAACAAAACAAAAAATACAACAACTCCGTGTCGTCGAGGCTACGGTCACACTTAGCACGTATAACAAGCCTTTAAACCCCTAGGTGTCCCTAGTGGACGAGTTATAGTCTCGTGAGGGTTTACTAGAGATATACCCACAAAACCTATTTTTCCAACTTACTAGTTCTCCGTAATGATAGCATCCAACGCTAAGAAGACATAGAGATTCTGCACACTAGTCATAAGAAGTTAGACACATAAATGAACACAATCTCATTCTTAAAAGTTGAGAGAGAAATAACCATCCCTTCTCGAAAGAAATTCGGGTTCGGAGTGATCGAAAGTCTCGACTCTGCCTCACAAGAAAGGGTTTTATGAAGTTGCTCTCAATAATAAACAGCTTTTTATGGGTCACACATGTGTCCCGAAGTTGGAATGAAGAGAGAATCTGCGACACGTTGAATGGTAGGAAGGCAAAACCCTCCGAATTGTTTTGAAAACCCACATCTTTTATTCATTTTGAAAACCCATTTTTCTGACGATCTCTACGAAAGGAAATCAACCACTTAACGAAGGTGGGAATATGCTTACTTACCTCGTTATCCGTTCGACGTGCAGCTAGCACCACTCTCACAGCATCCATAGAAACGTCTTCGGTCTTCTATCGGTGTCTTCATCTTCGTCTTCGGTCTTCAACTCTTGATGATAACTCTTAAACTCCGTAGAATCTTTGACAATATGACTCTTTCCCTCAAATTCCTTGTCGCTTGAAACTTCATTATAGATATTCCTCTTTTCCATTGGCTTTATTGAAAGAATACAAAACTAAAAACGAACTATACAAACCCAAAATATAATTTTTTTTTTTTTTTTTTTTTTTTTTTTTTTTTTTTTCTTTTTTTTTTGTAGAAATAAGAAATAAAACAAATACAAAATAAAAACAAAACAAAATAATAAAAACTATTAACAAACCTAATTTTTTTTTCTTGTCTCTTTTTTTTTCTTCTTTTTTTTTTTTTTTTTTTCGTATTCGTTTTTTTTTTTTTTTTTTTTTTTTTTTTTTGAGACAAGAGAAAAATAAAATACAAAAAACAATGAAAATGTAAGTACAAAGGCCATGGTATAAGTATTGTACCGCTTGATTCTTCACAACTTGTATGTCTCGATATCATAAACTTCTCGAACTCTCATCTTGATAATTTTCACTCTTTTTTGTATTGTTGCTTGTAAACCTCAAACGTCTTCAACTTTCCTTGTAGATTTGTGATGCTCCTCTTGTTGATGATGATGGTTTTTTGATCGGTTGTCAGCCGACAAATATAATTTCACTTTCTCGATCCACTAAATATAAATATAGTATTCGATAAGAAAGAGTTCGTATCCACAGAGAGGCGTTGGTTGTTATAAACTTTCAGTTTCTAGAAAAACCCGGTGTATGTTTGTTGTATCTAAGCAAGTAAAAGTAATTAAAAGAAAAATAAATTGTAGAGAATAATCAATGGAGAGAGATATTGGTCAAGGAATTCATCTTCAATCTTAGACATGTGTTTGCATATATGAATAGAATTACTATTTAATCTCTTGTGTTATCAAAAGCCTAGAGAATCAAGAAAGCAAGATAATCTATTAATTTCTCAAGTTCATCAACACACACATTAGGGGTCTGCGTATGTGAATTCTACCTAAAGAATAACCTAACGCCTTGCGCTAATCAAGTTCAATTCCTAGGTGCATTAAGTTTCGGAAATAGGCTAATCAATGCAATTGTCATGCGTTGCGCAAAACAATTCGGACAATGGTCAAACTCTACATATGATTACGAGAGTGTATCACTACAAACCGTAAACATATCATGCTACTTGTATTCAAGGTTATCGCTTGATGAAAAACCCTAAAATAGCTATGGACTAAGATGCAAGTTCAATTAATTGGCCACTTAACTAATCAAACACCATAATCCTATCACAATACTTCAATCATGTGATCATAGAAACCATGAGAGAATTGAACGATAAACAAGAGAGAAAACTAATACATAAAGCAAAACACAAGTTTTAGAAATCGGACTACATCCTTAACCAATAATAAAGAATTTAGCTACTCATAGCTATGGAGTTCATCACAAAAATATCAAAGGAATAAAGAAGAAGATGAACAAAAGCAAACCCTAGTTGTGTAACCAAAAACGGCTCTCCAAAGTTCCAAGGAAAAGATATGAGATAAGATGATTTCCAAAAATTGTAGAATTCCTCTTTTTATAGCCTTTCTCTCCTTCCAAAACTAGGTTTTGTCTTCAAAGTCCATTAGATGTAAATCCACCAAGCCCACGAGAGAGAGAAACCCATGTAGAAAATATGTCCAAAAAGTCGTCGCCGGAAAACTGGTATTGTGGCCGGAAATCGGCCGGAGAAGTGCCCGGAAATCGGCTCCGGTGACCGGCAAAGTCCGCCCGGTCACCGGGTCAACGGGTCAAGTCGGCCGGGTCAATGCTGAGTCGGATCGGTCAAACCGGGTCAGACTGGAGTGGATCGGGTCACTTCAGGCCATGCCACTGCACTGGCCAAACTAAATTGAAGCACAATCTTGGTGCTTTAGCCTTACACCCTTGTGATGCACAATGATCACACTTCTCTTCAGCCATGAACTGCAGCATCAATGTCTTTGCTGCCAACTGCGGCTACAAGCCATGACACCACTCCCTGCCAGCTATCTTCTTGAACTGCACTTCAGCATTCACATTCATATGCACCTCCAATTCCATCTCCCTGTAACCCATTTACTCTACAGCGCAGTCTCAAGCCAATTCTAAGTCCTTCTCGACCTTCCAGCACCATCTCCATGTACTCAATTCCTGCAACTTCTATCAAAGAGCACCACGCCAACACTGCCACGAATCCCAGCTGTTCTGGCCTCTATGCCACCAACTGCAATCTCTCAGCACCAACTCCACTTCCTACAACTCAAAACATCATCCCTGTAACCACCAGACCTACTCATCTCCTCAGCCAAGACAGCCTCCTCACAGCCCACAATTGCAGGCCAATTCACTGGCACTTTAGCCTTCCCTGCAGCTCTATAACCTGCATCTCAGGTTCATTATAGCACCAGCCAGTTCAGCTCAGGTCTGGCCTGTATAACACAACCAGCTGCAACTTCATCCAGCCCAGGCCATTACAGCCTGCCACAGGCCTGCACACATAGTCCCTGCAATTCAAATTACCACCAGTTCCGGCAAAGGCTCAGCACTCCCAGCTGCAATATGAGCTCAAGCTCAGTCTTTAGCTCAATGCAAACATCAACATCTCAACTCCTCTATGCCTAACCATCAACCAACCCCTGAATTAACCCCAAAAGCTCAAAACCACCATTCTCCCTGATGAGCTCAAACCTGAGTTCAACCAAACCATCTCCATGGCTGCAACACCGCCTCAGTGAACCACCTGGCCAGTTCCATATCCAACACAAAGCATTGCCTCACTGCACTGCAACTTAGCCAGCTGCAACACTGCTCTGACTCCACAGCAAACTGCATCTCTTTGCACTCCTGAAGCAACAGCCAGCCTTGCTATCTTGCCTGCAACAATTTGCTCCATCCACTTGTGCACCACCCTGGCCATTCAACACAGCTGCAAGAACCCAGCTGAGTTTCACCTGTGACAGCAACCTCCATCTTCTCCTTGGCAACCAACACTTCCCAGTTCTAACCTCACCAGCACAGAACTGGCCTGCTATCAGCTCCCACTCAGTGCACCAGAAACATCCATTACCAGCTGGTTCAGCTCTTTCAATCCCAGCTGTAATTCTATCATCCCATTTCATACATTTGAGCTTCATTGTCACCACAACAACAGCTAAACACATTCAACCACAACCCAATCTCAGTATGTTGTTGCTGTTAAAATTGAATCTCAAATCGATCCCCATTCATTTTCCTTCAAACCCATCTTTGTTTATCACCAGACCCTCAAGTTCGCTCATCACAGATCGAGCAATTCAAACCCAATCTGCTCTTCTTTGAATCGATTGCAGCATCATCGATCTCATCTTCAAGAACCCAGAATCGATCTGTGGCGAATCTTCTTCATTGAACTCTCACAGCAGCCACACAAATCCTTGATTCGAACCCTGTAATGGCAAACTTTCTAAGACGCTTCCACTATGCTTCTTCTCGATTCTGTCACCTGCAGTACTCCCTGAGCTTCATCAATCTCGATCTACTCTTCAACAACAACAGCTCCTCCTCTTCATTCTCTATACTTCAACACAGCCGCCTCCATTTTCTTCCTCTTTCTCTCGACTCCATCTCAGGTGTGAATAATGATTGGGAAGTTAATGGAATTGACACTGACTTCGATCTAGGGTGTAGGAAAAGGAATGGCTAATCCCACTCAAACGAACCAGATAAGGGGTTACCCAATACTCTAGGCACCCAGCTGTTTCCGCTAAGGGCTAACTAGCTCAAATATGGCCTGTCGGTTTCATGTATCCGACAAGCTCATCCATAGGTTTCGCTTGTAACTTCCTCAGACGCATTCGGATTAACTTCAAGCTCTCGCCGTTAGCTTCATATTTCCGTCCTCGCTCGCCGCGTTTCAGCCTGCTCCACATATAGCTCGCCTGTGAGATGACAATTTCGCCCTTTGGCCCAATTTGGATAATTTCTTCTTCTTTTCCTCCGTGCGACTCCATTGCACCTGATAACTCAAAAGCAAACATAAGATACATAATTCACACGAAAAATAGCAAAGAAAGCATAAACTCTATATAGTAAATACGGTGTATTCTACACCTATCAGATTCCCCCACACTTAGACTTTGCTTGTCCTCGAGCAAATCAAACAAAATAATAAAATACAACAACTCCGTGTCGTCGAGGCTACGGTCACTTTTAGCGTAAATAACAAGCCTTTAAACCACTAAGTGTCCCTAGTGGACGAGTTATAGTCTCGTGAAGGTTTACTAGAGATATACCTACAAAACCTATATTTCAAACTCCGTCTATTCGTGACAAATCAATGAATGAATCCAAATTGACTACAGGAGGAGGTACCTTGCAAATTCAATTCAATTATTAGTAAATAAACTCTAATTAGATAGTTGAACAAGCCACAATACTCGGAAACTAACAAACCACAATCACAATGAAAAGATTAAGAAGATGGATAAAGATGTAGATGTTGGCGGATATTCACAAGTGTTCGATGTTTCCCATATCTGTCTGAAGGTCACTGCTAAGATGAACCTAATCCTATTGGATTGAGCTACTTAGTGCTGAATGCTACATCAATCAATTGGCATATACAAGGGAACCAAAAGTGACTTTATTCAACACAATAATAATATATATATTTTTTTTTTTTTTTTTTATTGGATCAAACTGGATCCAATTTTTTTTTTTTTTTTAACGCATGATTAGATCTTTTGGATCCAAGCGCATGCTTCTTGTCAGCAAGTACATGATAGTTGCCTTGGATCCTGCATTCCACGCTTGTTTAGGCGACGGAGACAGGGACTACGTTTCACACATACTGCTATTCCCAAGTGTCTTTTTATTCCGTTTTGGTCTAATTGATCGGTCTCTTTTTTTTTTTTTTTTTTTTTTTTTTTTTTTTTTTTTTTTTTTTTTTTTTTTTTTTTTTTTTTTTTTTTTAGTAACTCAACCACTCTATTTCATCCTAGCAGTAATAACATGTCGATTTTTAGTGACCCACCAAAGCACTTAGAGAACAATAGATAAATATGGAAAAATAAAAATAGAATGTGATATGGTGATATTCCGAGATATGGTAACAACTATCATGGTAATTTGTGATTTCTGAGCTATGTTCGTCCCCTTTAATTAATTGGTTCCTCAACTCCTGCATTCAAAATGGTTCCATCCACTAATGGTGTCATCTAAAGGCACAAGTTTCTAGATTTCGGAGTTCAAAAAGCACAATTTTTTTCTTGGTTTTTTTTTTATTTTTCTGATTTTTTTTTTTTTTTTTTTTATATAAAACTAAAACATATAAATGCTCCCCCACACTTAAACTTTACATTGTCCTCAATGTAAAATTGAATCATCCAAAGAAAGTTCAAGGTGGGAAATTCTAAAAAGTTACGCAAATAATATAAAAATAAAAGCAAATACATAAAAGTAAAAAGATAAGGATAAAGATACAAAACCATTTGGGTTGCCTCCCACTTAGCGCTTGTTTTAAAGTCGACGGCCCGACGTACTCCTTGTTTGCTAAGACTCCTCCAGAGGAGCACTTCCACAAGGTTAACTCCTTCCACGATTTCCGAAGAGAAGTTCTCATAATATGGTTTCAACCTAGGTGCCCATTCACTTTAAGTTCATTACCGTAGCTAAACTACGAATTTCCACCGCACCATGAGAAAACACATTAGTCACAATAAAAGGTCCAATCAACGTGACCTTAATTTACCCGGAAATAATTGCAAGCGAGAATTAAACAAAAGCACTTTACTTTCTATGCAAAATTGTTTCTTAGAAATCATATTATCATGAAAAGCTTTCGTTTTTTCCTTGTAAATCCGTGAGCTTTCAAATGCATCATTACGAATCTCCTCCAACTCTTGAAGTTGTAACTTTCTTTGCTTTCCAGCCCCATCCAACTCCATGTTGCATTGCTTAATAGCCCAAAACGCCTTATGCTCAATTTCCACGGGTAAGTGACAAGGTTTACCATAAACAAGCCTAAAAGGAGACATCCCAATAGGTGTTTTATATGCGGTTCTATACGCCCACAAAGCATCGTTGAGTCGCATGCTCCAATCCTTCCTCGTGGGATTCACCGTCTTTTCAAGAATTGATTTCACCTCTCGGTTGGAAACTTCGGCTTGTCCATTTGTTTGCGGATGGTAGGGAGTTGCAATCCTATGCGACACATTGTACTTCCTTAGCAAGCTTTGCAAGAACCTGTTTTTGAAGTGTGAGCCTCCATCGCTAATTATAGCCCTTGGAATTCCAAACCTAGCAAATATATTAGCTTGCACAAAATCGGAAACAACTTTAGAATCATTAGTTGGGGTGGCCTTAGCTTCCACCCATTTCGAAACATAATCCACAGCAAGCAAAATATAATAATTCCCATTAGAATTGACAAAAGGCCCCATAAAATCAATTCCCCAAACATCAAAAACTTCCACAAATTGAATAATAGTTTGCGGCATTTGATTTCGAGCACCTAGATTGCCGGTTCTTTGACACCTATCACATGTGATACAAAATGCATGTGCATCCTTAAACAAAGTTGGCCAAAAGAAACCACATTCTAATACCTTAAGAGCGGTTCTCTTACTCCCAAAATGTCCTCCACAAGCATATGAGTGGCAAAAAGACAAGATAGAGTTAAATTCAATTTCGGGAACACACCTACGTATTACTTGGTCACTACAATGCTTCCATAAGTATGGATCATCCCATATGTATTGGTTTGCTATCTTCTTAAGTTTGTCCCTCTCAGCACGAGACAAGTTCTTTGGGATTTGTTTAGACACTAAGTAATTAACAATATCAGCGTACCATGGTTCTCCAAAGGCAATGGAGAATAGTTGCTCATCCGGGAAACTTTCACGCAACGGGATAGTCTCCTTGTCCACAGCAAGTCGGCTCAAATGATCCGCAACGGTGTTCTCAATTCCTTTCTTGTCTTTGATTTCAAGATCAAACTCTTGCAAGAGTAATATCCATCGTATGAGCCTCGGTTTCGCCTCTTTCTTTGTAAGCAAGTATCTAAGTGCTGCATGATCAGAAAAGACAACAACTTTTGTACCAATTAGATAAGAGCGAAACTTTTCTAAAGCAAAAACAATGGCTAATAACTCTTTTCAGTGGTTGTGTAGTTTTGTTGAGCCTCATTTAACGTTCTAGAAGCATAATAAATGGCATGAGGAAGCTTCCCCACACGCTGCCCAAGCACCGCACCAACCGCATAATCACTAGCATCACACATGAGTTCAAACGGCTTACTCCAATCCGGTGGTTTAATGATAGGGGCTGAAATCAAAAGTTCTTTCAAACGATTGAATGCCTCCACACACTTCTCATCAAAGTTAAAAACCACATCTTTTTGCAATAGGGTACAAAGTGGTGATGCTATCTTGGAAAAGTCCTTGATGAACCTACGATAAAAACCTGCATGACCAAGAAACGAACGAATCTCCCTCACCGTAGTGGGAGGGGTTAGAGCACGAATAAGGTCTATCTTAGATTTATCGACTTCCAAGCCTTTAGAAGATATTATATGGCCTAAAACTATGCCATGAGTTACCATGAAATGGCACTTCTCCCAATTTAGCACAAGATTTGTTTCAACACATCGTTCAAGGATTAGAGACAAATTGTTCAAGCAAAGGTCAAATGAATCACCAAAGACACTAAAGTCATCCATGAACACTTCGATTATGTTTTCAACATATTCCGAAAAGATACTTACCATACACCTTTGAAAAGTAGCCGGAGCATTGCATAAGCCAAAAGGCATCCTTCTATAAGCAAAAGTACCGAAAGGACAAGTGAAAGTGGTTTTCTCTTGGTCCTCGGTGCTATCACAATCGATTATAACTGAATAGCCATCAAGAAAGCAATAGTATGAGTGTCCAAATAAACGTTCAAGCATTTGATCAATAAAAGGTAAAGGAAAGTGATCTTTTCTAGTGGTGGCATTCAATTTTCTATAATCAATACAAACCCTCCAACCGGTTTGCACACGAGTTGGGACAAGTTCATTCTTATCATTCTCCACCACCGTTACTCCCGATTTCTTTGGTACCACTTGTACCGGGCTTACCCACTTGCTATCGGATATGGGGTAGATAACACCCACGTCCAAAAGCTTGAGTATCTCCTTTTTCACAACTTCCATCATGGGAGGATTCAAACGGCGTTGCGCTTCCCTTGTAGGCTTTGAATCATCCTCCACACGAATCTTATGCATACTAGCGGCAGGGCTAATACCCTTGATATCGGCGATTGTCCATCCTATGGCCGTCTTGTACTTCCTTAGCACCCGTAGAAGTTTTTGCTCCTGTAATTCATTAAGCTCGTTAGAAACAATCACGGGTAAATCTTCGTTGTCACCCAAGTACAAGTACTTTAAGTGACTTGGAAGAGGTTTCAATTCTAAACTTGGAGGTTTAACAATAGATGGCACAAGTTTCTCATTATTGCAAGGTAAAGAAGCATATGAAATATTCTTAGTTGCTGATTTTTCCGGTAATGAGTTAAGAGAACCAATGGTGTCTTTCATCTCATCACTATACGCATAACCGTTGTCAATAGGAGTAGTGAGCACGGTTTCCAAAGCATCAACACCATTCAACTCAAACATTTGTTGCGCCAATGTGTCCATCATATCAATGGAGAAACAAGAGTGGACATCGCTAGGATATCTCATCGTCTCGAAAATGTTGAAACGTATTATTTCTCCATCAAACTCCATAGTTAGCGTTCCCTTGTCCACATCAATTATGGTTTTCGCCGTTTTCATGAAGGGACGCCCAAGTAGCAATGGAAGAGACGAGTCCGGTGAACCTTCATCCATCTCTAACACGCAAAAGTCCGCTGGAAATACAAGTTGATTAACCTGCACAAGAACATCCTCAACAATACCCATTGGGTAGACATTAGAACGATCGGCTAATTGCAACACAATTCCAGCCTTTTTAAGAGGACCAAGATCAAGTGAATTATACATAGACGCGGGCATGACATTAACGGAAGCACCTAAGTCCAACATAGCTTTGTTAAATGTTTTGTTACCAATTGTGACGGGAATATCGAAGCTACCCGGGTCCTTGCACTTAAGTGGGAGTTTGTGTTGTAAGATTGCCAAAGCATTCTCCCCCACACTAAGCACTTCATTACCTTTGAGCCTTTGCTTATTGGTACACAAGTCCTTCAACACCTTTGCATACTTTGGAACTTGCTTGATTGCATCTATGAGTGGTATGTTCACATGGATCTTTTTGAGAACGTCTAAAATCTCCTTTTCTAGTTCCGCCTTCTTAGAACTTGCAAATCTGCGAGGGAAAGGTAGAGGAGGAACATAAGTAGAAACCGGAGTTTTAGAGTTAGGAATAGGTACCTCAGAAGTTTGTGGAGAATCCTCGGTTTTCTCCTCCAAAACAGTTCCTTTGGTGTTTCCACCGTGCCCCGAATCAGCAACTTCGGGTTGCACAAGTTGTGTACCACTTCTCAATGTAATTGCATTAACACCCTCTTTTGGGTTGATAGGTTGAGAAGGGAGTTTCCCACCATTTTGTGCCTTCAATTGATTCAACTCCATAGCCATAGAACCAACTTGAGTTTGCAACTCCTTAACCGAACTCTCCGTTCTTTGCATAAAGATTTCAACAACTCCTCCATATTGGACCCCATTTGAGGTTGTTGTTGTTGTTGAAATTTTGTCTCGGTTGGAATTGTTGTTGTTGAGGTTGAAATCCACTCGGGTTGTTGAAACTAGATTGTTGAACCGCTCCTTGCTTATTGGCATAGCTAAAATTGGGGTGATCTCTCCATCCCGGATTGTAAGTGTTGGAGTAGGGATCATACCGTCTTTGTTGATTAGGAAAGATTGCATTAGCTTGCTCATCTTCATAAGATTGAGAGGAACTTGGTATAACCGCGGCTGCAACTTGTTGAAGCATTGCATTCATGTTTCCCATTTGTTGACGAAGCTCTTCAACCTCGCTCACTTCACTAACCCTTCTTAGAATCACATCCGAACCACGACTCAAGAATTGTTGTGAGTTTGCTGCCATGTTTTCAATCAACTCTCTAGCTTGTGCCACCGTCTTGTTAACTAGTGCACCACCACCCGCAGCGTCGAGGAGATTCCTATCACTTGATTGGAGTCCTTCATAGAAATATTGAATGATCATAGCATCACTAAATTGGTGGTGAGGGCAGCTTGCCACCAATCTCTTATATCGTTCCCAACATTCATATAGAGATTCTCCCACATTTTGCTTCATCCCACAAATCTCCTTGCGAATTTGAGTAGCCTTTGATGCAGGAAAATACCTCTCTAAAAGAGTTTCTTCAACCCATTCCATGTTGTAACACTCCCGGAGGTAAATAGAATAACCAATCCTTAGCGCTATCCATTAAAGAGAAACGGAAAACTTTCAACATTGCACCATCCGCTGCAACATCCGGCTGGAAGCATGGCCGTGACAATGGTGTGGAAGTCCATAAGATGTTTGTTTGGATCTTCATTCACCATGCCATGGAACTTTGGTAATTCTCTAAGCAACCCCGGTTTAATTTCAAAAGTAGAGTCCGTTTGAATACATCCTGTTGTATATCAAGCCTATGAGAAGCTAAGTCCTTGAGTGAACGATTTGCATCACCCATTGCTCCTTGTTCTTCCACGTGTGTTTCCTCTACGATTGGAACCTCTTTTCCTTCTTCTTGTTGTTGGAAAATCTCTTCTCCTACTTCCTCCTCGTGCTCGTCCGTTGTGTTTCGCCTTGGTTGGAGTATTGTACCTTTTCGAGTAGCTATCCCGCACCTTGGATAATTCCAATCCTTAGAAGCCAGAGATTATGCACCTGCACACAATTCTCGCAAACAAGTGAGAAACAAGACAAGAAACGAAAAGCAAAGATGAAAGCAGAAATTGTAAAAAGAAACTAAAAACTTAATAACTAGCCGTGTGCCTCCCCGGCAGCGGCGCCAAAATTTGATCGGTTGTCATCCGACAAATATAATTTCACTTTCTCGATCCACTAAATATAAATATAGTAAGCGATAAGAAAGAGTTCGTATCCACAGAGAGGCGTTGGTTGTTATAAACTTTCAGTTTCTAGAAAAACCCGGTGTATGTTTGTTGTATCTAAGCAAGTAAAAGTAATTAAAAGCAAAATAAATTGTAGAGAATAATCAATGGAGAGAGATATTGGTCAAGGAATTCATCTTCAATCTTAGACATGTGTTTGCATATATGAATAGAATTACTATTTAATCTCTTGTGTTATCAAAAGCCTAGAGAATCAAGAAAGCAAGATAATCTATTAATTTCTCAAGTTCATCAACACACACATTAGAGGCTGCGTATGTGAATTCTACCTAAAGAATAACCTAACGCCTTGCGCTAATCAAGTTCAATTCCTAGGAGCATTAAGTTTCGAAATAGGCTAATCAATGCAATTGTCATGCGTTACGCAAAACAATTCGGACAATGGTCAAACTCTACATATGATTACGAGTGTATCACTACAAACCGTAAACATATCATGCTACTTGTATTCAAGGTTATCGCTTGATGAAAAACCCTAAAATAGCTATGGACTAAGATGCAAGTTCAATTAATTGGCCACTTAACTAATCAAACACCATAATCCTATCACAATACTTCAATCATGTGATCATAGAAACCATGAGAGAATTGAACGATAAACAAGAGAAAAACTAATACATAAAAGCACACACAAGTTTTAGAAATCGGACTACATCCTTAACCAATAATAAAGAATTTAGCTACTCATAGCTATGGAGTTCATCACAAAAATATCAAAGGAATAAAGAAGAAGATGAACAAAAGCAAACCCTAGTTGTGTAACCCAAAACGGCTCTCCAAAGTTCCAAGGAAAAGATATGAGATAAGATGATTTCCAAAAATTGTAGAATTCCTCTTTTTATAGCCTTTCTCTCCTTCCAAAACTAGGTTTTGTCTTCAAAGTCCATTAGATGTAAATCCACCAAGCCCACGAGAGAGAGAAACCCATGTAGAAAATATGTCCAAAAAGTCGTCGCCGGAAAACTGGTATTGTGGCCGGAAATCGGCCGGAGAAGTGCCGGAAATCGGCTCCGGTGACCGGCAAAGTCCGCCCGGTCACCGGGGTCAACGAGGTCAAGTCGGCCGGGTCAATGCTTGAGTCGGATCGGTCAAACCGGGTCGGAGGCCGGGTGGATCGGGTCACTTCGGCCATGCCATGCCGCACCAGCCAAACTAAATTGAAGCACAATCTTGGTGCTTTAGCCTTACACCCTTGTGATGCACAATGATCACACTTCTCTTCAGCCATGAACTGCAGCATCAATGTCTTTGCTTTGCCAGCTAACGACTACAAGCCATGACACCACTCCTGCCGGCTATCTTCTTGAGCGCACTTGACATTCACATTCATATGCACCTCCAATTCCATCTCCACAGCAACCCATTTACTCTACGGCGCGAGTCTCAAGCCAATTCTAAGTCCTTCTCGACCTTCCAAAGCACCATCTCCATGTACTCAGTTCCTGCAACTTCTATCAAAGAGCACCACGCCAACACTGCCACGAATCCCAGCTGTTCTGGCCTCTATGCCACCAACTGCAATCTCTCAGCACCAACTCCACTTCCTACAACTCAAAACATCATCCCTGTAACCACCAGACCTACTCATCTCCTCAGCCAAGACAGCCTCCTCACAGCCCACAATTGCAGGCCAATTCACCGGCACTTTAGCCTTCCCTGCGCAGCTCTATAACTCCGCATCTCGGGTTCATTATAGCACCAGCCCGATTCAGCTCGGTCGGCTGTATAACACAACCATTTGCAACTTCATCCGGCCAGACCATTACAGCCTGCCACGAGGCCTGCACACATAGTCCACCGCAATTCAAATTACCACCCGATTCAGGCAAGGCTCGGCCTCCCAGTGCAATATGAGCTCAAGCTCGGTCTTTAGCTCAATGCAAACATCAACATCTCAACTCCTCTATGCCTAACCATCAACCAACCCCCCGAATTAACCCCAAAGCTCAAAACCACCATTCTCCCCGATGAGCTCAAACCCGAGTTCAACCAAACCATCTCCATGGCTGCAACACCGCCTCGGTGAACCACCCGGCCGATTCCATATCCAACACAAAGCATTGCCTCAACTGCCTTTGCAACTTAGCCCACCGCAACATCACTCGACTCCACGACAAAGCGCATCTCTTTGCACTCCCAAATCAACAAACACCTTGCTATCTTGCCTGCAACAATTTGCTCCATCCACTTGTGCACCACCCTGGCCATTCAACACAGCTGCAAGAACCCAGGTGAGTTTCACCTGTGATGACAACCTCCATCTTCTCCTTGGCAACCAACACTTCCAGTTCTAACCTCACCGGCCGCAGGCGGCCAGCTGCTATCGACTCCCACTCGATGCACCAGAAACATCCATTACCAGCTGGTTCAGCTCTTTCAATCCCAGCTGTAATTCTATCATCCCATTTCATACATTTGAGCTTCATTGTCACCACAACAACAGCTAAACACATTCAACCACAACCCAATCTCAGTATGTTGTTGCTGTTAAAATTGAATCTCAAATCGATCCCCATTCATTTTCCTTCAAACCCATCTTTGTTTATCACCAGACCCTCAAGTTCGCTCATCACAGATCGAGCAATTCAAACCCAATCTGCTCTTCTTTGAATCGATTGCAGCATCATCGATCTCATCTTCAAGAACCCGAGAATCGATCGTGGCGAATCTTCTTCATTGAACTCTCACGGCACCACACAAATCCTTGATTCGAACCTGTAATGGCAAACTTTCTAAGACGCTTCCACTATGCTTCTTCTCGATTCTGTCACTGCGGTACTCCACCCGAGCTTCATCAATCTCGATCTACTCTTCAACAACAACAGCTCCTCCTCTTCATTCTCTATACTTCAACACAGCCGCCTCCATTTTCTTCCTCTTTCTCTCGACTCCATCTCGGTGTGAATAATGATTGGGAAGTTAATGGAATTGACACTGACTTCGATCTAGGGTGTAGGAAAAGGAATGGCTAATCCCACTCAAACGAACAGATAAGGGGTTACCCAATACTCTAGGCACCCATGTTTCCGCTAAGGGCTAACTAGCTCAAATATGGCTGTCGGTTTCATGTATCCGACAAGCTCATCCATAGGTTTCGCTTGTAACTTCCTCGGACGCATTCGGATTAACTTCAAGCTCTCGCCGTTAGCTTCATATTTCCGTCCTCGCTCGCCGCGTTTATTTGCTCCACATATAGCTCGCTTTGTGAGATGACAATTTCGCCCTTTGGCCCAATTTGGATAATTTCTTCTTCTTTTCCTCCGTGCGACTCCATTGCACCGATAACTCAAAAGCAAACATAAGATACATAATTCACACGAAAAATAGCAAAGAAAGCATAAACTCTATATAGTAAATACGGTGTATTCTACACCTATCGCATATATCTGAACAAATGTTGCCCAAAGGATGATTTTCCCCTTCCCAACATTGACATGCTAGTAGAAGCCACCAACGACATGGCATGTTCTCTTTCATGGATGGGTACGCGGCTACAACCCAGATAAATATGTATGAACACGACGCAAAGTAAGACAGACCTTTGAACTTCTCTCGGAAACTTTACTATACTGTGATGCCTTTCCGGTTTGAAAATGCTTTGGTGCTACTTACCAACGCGCCATGACCCAATTTTCACGATATGATGCACAAGCAAGTTGAATATTATGTAGATGACATAGTGATCAGTCAAGGACTCGGCGGCCCACACGGACGTCCTCGCCAAGTGTTCGAAAGGTGTCGCGAGTACAAATTGAAGATGAACCCTCTGAAGTGCGCTTTCGGGGTCTCTTTAAGCCAAATTTTTGGGATTCCAAGTTACCTCTGAAGGAATCAAAGTGGCAGACCAAAACCCAAGTTATTCTCACGATGCCTCCTCATGCGAACCGTGAAAGAACTCCGAGGAGCTTCATGGGCAAGGTAAACTATATCCGACGTTTTATACAGTTTGGCTCGACTTATCGCTTCATTCACCCCCTTGTTGAGGAAGGAAGCAGAAGTTTCATTTGGAGCACAAAGCAACAGAGGCATTTGAAAGATTCAACAAATATTATCATCACCATTTGTTATGAAATCTCACATGCAAGGAAGACCGTTATGCCTCTACACTGCCTCTAGTGATCTTTTGTTTTCGGGTCCCTCCTTGCCCATGAAGATGATGAGTGGATTGAACACCTCATATACTACTTCAGCCATACTTTGAGGGATGCTGAAATCAGATACCCCAAAGCAGAGAAAGCATGCTTAGCCCTAGTTCACGCTGTGCAGAAATTCAGACATTATTTACTGTCGAACATAGTGGTGTTAATATCCAGAGCTGATCCTATCAAGTTCTTACTCTTAAAACCAGCCTTGATAGGCGTAGGCCAGCCAAATGGTTGCTCCAAACATCGAGTTTGATATAACGTAAGCTCCTCCAAAAGTTATCAAAGGATAAGCGGTGGAGACTGCTAGCGGCATTCCCAGGAGGAAGGAACTACCTGCACTGCATGAAGACCTTCTGGGAATTTCAAATCTGTTTATCAAAGAGAAGGCGTGGCTATTATATTTCGACGACTCTCTCTCTAGTAATAATGCTTTGGAGGAGCAGTATAGTTCTAGTGTCTCCAACGGTGAAGTCTTTTCACATTCTTTCAAGTTGGACTTTCAGTGCACCAACAATTCGGCAGAATACGAAGCTTTCCTCATAAGACTGTCACTATCCAAACAAACAAGAGCCACACACCTGGAAGTAAGAGGCGACTCTAAGTTGCTGGTCAATCAGATAAATGGGGTCTACTCACTCAAGGAGGTAATGCTGGCTATAGATCCGAGGCGCAAAAGCTATTGAACTACTTTGCTGATGCGACCATAACCCATATTGGCCGCAATAACAACAAACACGCCGATTGCGTAGCCACATTGGCCTCGAAACTTCAATTCGAAGGCTTGGAAGAGACTTTGATTGTAAGGAGACGGACTGTAGCATCAACATGGCTCACACAATCTAAAGATGTTGAAACTGACGACTGGAGGACTCTAATTGTTCAAGAGCTAAACAGATTCGCTCTCCCAAGAAAGGTCGTCTCAAAACCCACCAAAAGCTTTTTCATGCTTCATGCCACCGGAATCAGGATGGGTCTGTCCAAGATGTCTTGGAGATGAGGAAGCGCAACTACAACAACCGTATTCACAACGAGATTTGCGGACAAAACGTTGGTAGTGACTCTTTACCGATGTCTTCAATTCCTTGGCTTCTCTTTAGGACGGATATGGAGACTCAATCTCGATCCTCAAGGGTCTTGATCCAATTTTCAAATACCGCCACATCAATTGGAGGTTTTCAACATGAGCCACGCTAGGGACCGGAGATAGCCATCGTCGATTTACCTTCATGACGGTGTACTCCCATAACAAGAAGGACGCCGCCAAAATGAAGCAACAACGAGCCAAGAGATTCGTATTTCACGAAGGAATCCTGTACCGCAAAATCTTTTGGGGTGACCTATTACGGTGCCTGGACGAGGTGGAAATCCCGATTCTGATGAAAGAAATGCATGAAGGCGAACACCAGGGGAAGAAGAAACTATTTCTCCAGATACACGAGAAATACTCTTTGGACAACCATGGAGGACGATGCAGTGCGTTTGTTCAAAGATGCAACGAATGTCAAATTCACGGAAACCTTATTCATGCACCTTCTACTCCTCTACACTCATTAAGTAGTCTCATGGCCGTTTATAGCTAGGGACTTGACATCATTGGGAAGATCAACCCGCCATCGTCAAAATAGCACGAGTATATCATAACTGCAACAGAGTATTTTATCAAGTGGGTCGAAGCCATTCCTCTACGAGGGACTACTGGAGCAACAATCGCAGCGTTCATTAAGGAACACATCATTTGTCGGTTTGGCATGCCTAAACACATCATTACTGATAATGGCACTCCTTTTGCTAACAAGCAGGTACGAGGGTTGCTCGAAGAATATGGAATTAAGTAGGTCTTCTCCACCATCTAATACCTCCAGGGGAATGGGCAAGCCGAGAGCACCAACAAAACCTTAATTCGGATTCTCAGTCGAACAATGCATGATCATCCCAGGATATGGCACGAACAGCTACCAACGACATTGTGGGCGTATCGGACGGCACCTAGGAGCTCGACCGGCATTTCTCCTTACTCACTCGTCCACGGTACAAACGCGATTCTCCCGAAGAGATTAAAATTCCGTCGACTGGGAGTGCGTGACAAGTGGAGTCCACTGGAATGAAGCCGAAGCATCGAGCTCCGAAATTGCCGAGTTGGACACCCTAGACTCCAGGAGAGATAAAACAGAGGAACGTACTCAAACATACATAAGCAGGGTCTCCAGAGCGTACGACAAAGCTGTAAAACCACGAGTTTTCAAAGTGGGAGATTTAGTTTTGAAGACTGCCAAGCACATTCAGCAATACATGTCCGCACCAAAATTCTCTCCAAAATGGGAAGGTCCCTATGTGATCACCAAGACTTATAACACTGGCTACTACAATATTATTAAAGTGGATGGAGGCAAATTAGAAGCAGTCATCAACGGAAAATGGCTTAAGGCATATTATGCTAGATCATTGTTATTAAAAACCGGCCAACATGGGCATTTTCCATACTTTACATCTAAGTTATCAGTTTCTTCAAAATATATTAATGTAAAACTCCATTCAACTACCAAAACCAATGCAATTCATTTCCCAAGAACAATGTTCAAAATCAAGAAAGGAGAGACGATCAAACGTCATGGTGCCTACTTAAAACAATAAGTGCGGCTCAGAAAAGGCCATCCAACAAGTTGTAGTTCCTTGAAAGTATCATTTTCAGTCTCTCATGATACCTTTCAGTCCTACTCTTCAAATTTTGGATCGCCTGTTCCACCTTCTCAGATTCTGCAGCCAGAGCCTTCTCCTCTTCCAAGATAGCTTTCGTAGCAAGAACGATTGGCGATGATACCAGCTCAATCAACTTTGATAATATCAAGGCGCTGCCGCAACCAGCCCACGTTGAACTCCATGGATTCACAGGTAGATATCTGTTTATGGGTGAAAACTATTTCTGCCAGTTTTGGTAATTTGGGGTGTGTGGATGAGAAATGAGTCTAAACCTTAAAAAAATGCACCGCACGGAGTGCTTGTATATTCGAAAAATCAATGCATAAAATCCGGCCTAAACCAAGAAATGGTCGTTCCAGGACTTGTTTCGGTTACAAAGTGAAGGAGATGGGGTTGATCTTAGGTAGGGAAGCGAAGAAGGTGTTGAGATTGTGAAGGTGTTGGCTATGTATGACTTGTATCGTAAAGGTGAATGGCTTGCATTGATGTAAGCTATCGATTCCGGTGTTTGAATACGATTGTATCAACACTTGCCTCTGTTGTCTAGACTTGTTCTGTTGTTTTTGGAAATAGGGAGGAGAACCTATTTATACAAGTCTTTTAGCCTAACCTTCGTATCTCGTGGGAAGTGGAGAAAGTGGAGTGATGGAGTAGTGGAGTAATGTGTTAGTGTCACACGACCAAGCTTGCCCACTTCTCCCATCATCACTTAACCGTCCATGACTTCCCCGACACGTTCTTGTGATGGCGTGTCATGCGCCCGGCCGTTGTAAACCTCCGACCAATACCCCAAGATGTATCCCCCAAATTTTGTGACATGATTGATGTGGAATGTGTGGATCGTGGGACCCACAAAAAGTAGCATATAATGCTAAATTGAATAACCGTGTTATTCAGAAGTCGATACTTGTGAAGTATCGTGTATTCTATGCAGTCTTTGCATCGAGGTATACTCACATGTATGAAGCATCGCTGTTTGAGCGTCTCAAAATAGCCTCATGTCCACCTACTTCATGTGATGGTTTGGAAGTTGCGCGAAGCAAATCCTCCTTGACCGACCACATGGTGTGGTAGAGTGACGGATGGTGATCACCATGACGCCTTACTGACCAATTAACTCCCCCACCAGGTTGTATAACCAAGCCGGTGAAGTTGGACGGACGAGATGATCTTTGAGACACTCATCTGCGACCGTTAATGAAATTAGGGTTTTAGCACCTCTTCAGCCTGGTTGAATCCAAGCTTGTGATACGATTTTGGCCAGGTCGATCGTATATGCGTGTAGACGGCATGACGCTGTAGGCGCCTATACCCCATTATCTCACGAGAGTGTAATCTGGGCCACTCAATTCGTCCGGCGAAGTTGAGTGGTCGAGATCAATTTGGGTGACAGAAAACTAGTGCCGCAAAAGCCGCGCATCGTGCCAACTTCTCAGGCGCGCGTTCCAAGATGACCAATCTTGGTCGGTCTTGGCCGATCGGCCTCGGCGTGTAGGTGGTAGGATGGTGTTCACGCCTATACTGACTGTCCCATGAAAACGTGATCTAAGCCACTCAAATCGTCCGGCGAAGTTGAGTGGTCGAGATTAGTTGCAATCGGGAAGTGTGACCACGCTAGTTTGGGCGGATGATTTGGGATAACCGCATGGTATGCCTTGGCCAATCGTGGTGAGGGGATAGATGGGTCCACGGTGGTCATGTTGGTATGACCGGACTCATTAATCTAATCTTGGACCCTCCATTCGTGCCGGAGAAGATGGACGCTCGTGATGCTCAAAAACCCTAATTTTGGGTTTCACACGGCCATGCGTCATGCTCTATTCGGGCGTAAGAATCGGGACGACCAACCATGGTTGGTCCTGACCGATCGGTCAGGTATGTCGGCGGGCCCACGGTGATTGTGTTGACATGCTCTGGGCCCTTTGAATCTACATCTACACCCTCCATCTATACCTGCGAAGATGGATGGTTGAGACTGTTTTGCGACACATGTAATGTGCCGCAAACCCCAATTTAGGGTTTTCCGTCCATACTGCTCTGGTTTGGACGTTTTGGCAAGCTATACCAATCTTTTGGGGAGGCCGACCATACGGGGGCCCGTGTTGGTTCTAAGCAGTTGAATATTCCATACCTGCTTGGGGGTTATGGAATTGATCTGGGCCATCCAATCATGCCGGGTGAAGTTGATGATCGTGATCATTTCCGCACTGACACGGACAGTCCGGATGCTCAATCGGGCTAGTATAACACACCGAGAGTTGCAACGCTAGTATAACACACGAGAGTTTCGTACATGCTTTCATTATAATGCTTGGAGATTCGTGTTACTCACGAGAGCAAAACTCGGTCGTCATGCCGCACCGATAATGAGTACGAAATACAAGGCCTGGTTACGCATTAATTAATAATGCTGTAAATTCACAGGGTATATGGGATTGTTGCTACATGCTCCAACCTGGATGAATTTCGTGTATTTAATTCGTGGAATGGGATTGTTGTCACATGCTCCATTCTAGGTGAATTAGTAGTGAAGAAGTATTCAACACTTATTAATGGCTTTATCTTTTACAAGATGTTAGCGCATAATTTTCTGGCTTTTACAATTTTAACCTTAAATGAAAATCCACCATCAACATTAAGTCCCCTGCCTAGCACGTAATGGTTACACCATTGTGGGGGTAGGCATGAGATGGTGACAGTTAAAGACAAAGCTTATGAGACAAAGTTAGATGTTAGCAGGAGAGGCGGTTCATCCCTGTCCTCGGAGCATGTCACGTTCAAGAGGCGTCCAGGCGAGTGTTCCCTAGCATGATGTCGGTCTTGCCTGCTTCGATGGATTGTTACGCCTGTTTCGTTCGTGGGGGCTACTACACTCCTTCTGATCGAACGTGGGCTTGATGTGCCTGTTTTGGTTAATCGTGGGTCCATCGCGGCTCGCTTGATCGAACGTGGGACCCGATGTAAGCATGCTGGATTCGAATATGGGAAGATGTGCATGCTTCGATCAAACGCGGACCACCGTGTACATTTTTAAACGCCGCCATGTCCTGTGCCTACTTTGATCATACGGTTGATGTACTTGCTCGAGTGTCATCTTGCTACTTCGACCAAACACCTAACTCCATCTAGCTTGACTAAACACCGGACTTGATGCTTTGACCAAACACCGGCCTTGCTGTTTGCTTTGCTCGAACGTGGGACCCGATGTGAGCAAGCTTGTTTTTTTTTTTTTTTTTAAAATGAACCTTGTGTGCTTAAATGTAAATGTGGGTCCTGTAAAGCGTTGGAAGCGGCTTGGAGCAGGCCCGGAGAGCATTGAAGTGTTGAGCCTGAACGCCTTCTTTTGGAGAGCTTTGATTGGGGACGGCTGTGTCCGCTTCACCAATGGGGCCTATGGGATCAAGTGGGACCCGCCGCGTGCGTGATCGAACGTCGACCTTGTGTTTCGACCGAAAACCGCCTCTAACTGCGTCGCCTTTTTATTCGAATACCAGCCTTATGACTTTGATCAATACCGGACTTGAAACTTGAGCAATACCGGACTTGTGACTTGATCAACACCGACTTGAAACTTGAGCAATACCGACTTGTGACTTGATCAACACCGACTTGAAACTTGAGCAACCGGACTTGTGACTTGATCAACACTGAAACTTGAGCAATCTTTGTGACTTGATCAACAATGGACTTGGAAACTTGAGCAATACCGGACTTGTGACTTGATCAGACTTGAAACTTGAGCAATAGACTTGAGCAATCACGACTTGATCAACACCGGACTTGAAACTTTATCAATACCTGACTTGTGACTTGATCAACACCAGACTTGAAACTTTATCAATACCGGGTCTTGTGACTTGATCAATACCGGACTTGAAACTTGAGCAATACTTGTGTACTCCAACACCGGACTTGAATGAGCAATGTTCTGTGACTTGATCAACACCAGTGACTACACATCTCCCAATACGCCTTTTGTGTACAACGTGAATGTGTGTTTTGTCGACTGACTACACATCTCACGTCTTTTTATTGTAGAACGAAGAAAAGAACTCCTCTGTTGAGATGTCTTCTGGGGATAATGTCGGTGCCAAGTCGAGGTGTTGACAACTTCAAAGATATGCCGAACATTGATGATGAGTTGTTCACCGTTCCCTTTCAACTATATAAAAATATCCGTTCCACAAGATAACCCTTCTCCTATCGACTTCAAAGTTTTTCATGCTCTGCTGGGCCCTCATGAAGGATGGATGAGACATATGTTGAGCAATGAGTACATCAAAGATAACTTGACCAGAGCGCAGATTATTGACGCACTTGGAGTGTTGAAACGGCTCGAGAGGATGTTAAAGTGGTTTCTGTGCGAACATTGAGGTGGATCCGAGAGAGTGTTGAAGAAGGATTCTCGGCGAACGTGGGTCCCGAGAGAGCATTGAGGCGGCTCTTGAATAGACCATTGAAGCACTTCGCTAGAGGGAGCGTTGAAGTGTTTCCTCTTCATTCGATTTACCCTTGCGAATTCCATGCTTCTTGACTGACCATCTCTCTCATGTCAAGAATTCCTTGGATCGACGGTGAAGGAACTTCATGCTGAGCCTCAGTCCCCAAGCGTGGTTTACATGGTTTGTTCGTAGTGGTTGTTGTCGAGCCAGATATGGAATATCTTGGACATTGTTTCATCATTGTGGGAGTCGTTCATGTGGTACTGGAGTTGGAGTTGACGGACGCGCAGGATGTTGTATCTCGGTGGTTTTCCTCTTGTCGCTTGAGTGAACTCACACATGTAAGGTCAAGGTTGTATCGCATGTTGGTGAGATATATGCCCCTACAAACATTATGAGGCTCTTCATTACGGTAGGCCTGGTTCTTTCTATCGGGCATATGTTGTTGTAGATGAGCGTTCAACAGCTCCAGAGGATGACCAAAAGCGCGGATTCTCCAACATAGCATGATAGACATGTACCACTGTCTGATAAAGTGACTCGCCCGGATCTTGTTCAACCACTGTCTGATAGAGTGACTCGCCCGGATCTTGCTCGATATGACGCGTGGACATCGTTATCTTCTTGAGGCTGCTCCCTTGAGGTATCGGCTCCAGTGGAAGATTGCCGTGATAGAGCGTTGATACGTTGCACCGGATTCTTTAAACCAAATGGCAAAAGATGGTATAATAAAAATTTCCGAGAGGAGTTCGAAAAGCTATCTTACTTGCATCATGCTCGCACATCCTTATCTGGTTGTAGCCGCTACATCCATCCATGGAGGAGAACATGCCGTGTCCGCTCGGTTGCATCTACTAACATGTCGATGTTAGGTAGAGGAGGATCGTTTTTGGAGCAAGACCTGCTCAAGTCTCTCAAGTCTATGCAGCACTCCGATCTATCCATTTTCCTCGTGTCTCGAACTACAACCGTTTAACCGACTTGGATCCGTGTATGACATGTAGATGATGGGTGACCAATTTTCATCTAAATCCGCATTTCTTCATATCTCCAAGCGAATATGTCCTGGTACTCTTTGAGAAGTTCCACGAGCTTCATGCGTTTATCCGTACACAAGGTTGAGCTAATGGAGATAGGCCTAGGAGATTCCTCAACGATTTCAATCTCATCAGTTGTGGAGTTGGTGCCATCTTGCACTGTTGTGGAGCATCTAGCACTTGTTCTTGTGGTTCGTTGTTGTTGTAGCATTCCATTGGGTGGAGAGACTTGATAGCATTCTCCCCTGCTAATTCATAATGGCAAAGTGTCGGTATACCGCTTTTCCTTTCTCGGTCACGACTCGCCACAAAAGTTCGCTCCCTCTTCGTGTGAACGTGGGTCGTGGCTTCACAGATGGAGAAGAATGCTTCCGTCAGAAAGATGCATCGTGGGTTTTAGCCTCAATGATGCAAGCCGCCTTCTTCCCGAATTGACGCCCACGTGGGGAGTGGGACGAATGAACTTGTCTGATTCTTTCCGCGGAGCTTCTCCCGTATGTCTTTGGGTTTGGTTTCCTTTGAAGTCCGTCATTGTGGTAGGCTTCGCACGACCTTGCCTGGGAGAACCTTGGATGTCCCGAGAGTCTTGAGAGTAATCACATTCAAGACGCTCCCGTGTAGATAAGGGATGTCTTGAACTCAATCCTTGATGCGTGCGGTGACATGTAGGGCACGGCCGTGACCTTCCTCTCGGTTGATTGCAAAAAACGTCTCCGCCGATTCTTCGAGAGTGTGAAAGTTCGCATAAACTTTCCACTAGAGAAACCGCTTCCCCGATCCACCGCCTCTGGTTCATAGTGAAACTATTGAATTTAGGAGGATCGTTGTGAGGATCAGTCCCAAGTAGGAGTCTCCATGACAGACCGCTCATATCCGATGTCGCTTCTTTGATCGTGTCCATGGAGGTTCGCGCCGCCAAGTACCTTCTCCTAGTGCGTTGAATGCGTTCCTTTTTTGCTCCTGTGGGCTGTCGCGGCTCTTGTGGCAATCGATCGCTTAATGTCTTAAGAAAAGTGAGTACCTCTTTCCGAGTTGCGGCCATATCCGTTTGAGTCTTAGCAAGAACTTCCTTTCTCCATCAAGTATGCAATGGTAATGGGGGATGGTCCTCCTCTCGTCCCTCCCATCCTCGTCCTGATGAAGGAGTGGAAGTTGTTGCTCGGTGACTACCATAGGTGTTACATTTGATGAGATGCCGGATTTGCGCGTTCCGGATCTCGTGATGGGAGGTGTTACACTTACTGGAACATCTCCTACTACGCCGGCACTGGTGGTAGAAGTGACGGCTCCATAAGATGTATTGACCACTTTAGCTCCACTGACAGGTACATCGACACCGGGAGTATTATCCACACTAGCTCCATCGTAATTGATTGCTTGATCCGCACTCGAGTTCTACCATCTTGAAATGGATTGATGATTGAATTGGTCCTAAGATCTACCCTTTTTGAAATTGATAAAATTGAATCGGATTTTGAAGAAATTAACTTTACAACCGAGAGATTAACCTCCCACTGTGGTCGCCAATTGTTTATGGGTGAAAACTATTTATGCCGGTTTTGGTAATTTGGGGTGTGTGGATGAGAAATGAGTCTAAACCTTAAACAAATGCACTTGCACGGGAGTGCTTGTAGATTCGAGAAATCAATCATGCAAATCCGCCTAAACCAAGAAATGGCCGTTCCATTTGTTTCGGTCACAAAGTGAAGGAGATGGGGTTGATCTTAGGGAGGGAAGCGAAGAAGGTGTTGATATTGTGAAGGTGTTGGCTATGTATGACTTGTATCGTAAAGCTAAACCGGCTTGCAGGATGTAAGCTATCAATTAGGTGTTTGAATACGATGGTATCAACACTTGCCTCTCGTTGTCCTGGACTTGTTCTATTGTTTTTTTGGAAATAGGAGGAGAACCTATTTATACAAGTCTTTTAGCCTAACCCTCGTATCTCGTGGGAAGTGGAGAAAGTAGAGTGATGGAGTAGTGGAGTAATGTGTTAGTGTCACACGACTGTGCTTGCCCACTTCTCCCATCATCACTTAACCGTCCATGACTTCCCGACACGTTCTTGTGATGGCGCATTGTGCGCCGCCGCACGTAAACTTCCATACCAATACCCCAAGCATGTATCCCCCGAGTTTTTGACATGATTGATGTCTGGAATGTGTGGATCGTGGGACCCACAAAAAGTAGCATATAATGTTAAATTGAATAATGCGTTATTCAGAAGTCGATACTTGTGAAGTATCGTGTGTATTCTATGAAAGTACTTTGCATCGATTATACTAAAGTGTATGAAGCATCATTTGTTTGAGCGTCTCAAAATAGCCTCATGTCCAAGCCTACTTCATGTGATGGTTTGGAAGTTGCGAAGAAAATCCTCCTTGACCGACCACATGGTGTGGTAGAGTGACGGATGGTGATCACCATGACGCCGCACCGACCAACTAACTCCCGACCCGTACGTATAACCAAGCGGGTGAAGTTGGACGGACGAGATGATCTTTGAGACACTCATCTCTGCGATCGTTAATGAAATTAGGGTTTTAGAAGAGGTGCACAAGCATCCCTCTTCAGCCTCGGTCGAATCCAAGCTTGGGATACGATTTTGGCCAGGCCGATCGTACATGCGTGTAGACTCGCATGACGGTGTAGGCGCCTATACCCCATTATCTCACAAGAGTGTGATCTCCGGGGCCACTCAATTGGTCCGACGAAGTTGAGTGGTCGAGATCGCCATTGCGGCAAAAAACTAGTGCCGCAAAAGCGCGCATCGTGCCAACTTCGGGCGCGCGTTCCAAGATGACCAATCTTGGTCTGTCTTGGCCGATCGGTCTGGCGTGTGGTGGTGGTGTTCACGCCTATACCTGATCGTCCCATGAAAACGTGATCTAAGCCACTCAAATCGTCCTACGAAGTTGAGTGGTCGAGATTAGTTTGCAATCGGGAAGTGTGACCACGCTAGTTTGGGCGAAGATTTGGGATAACCATGCATGGTATGCCTTGGCCGATCAGTGAGGGGATAGATGGGTCCACGGTGGTCATGTTGGTATGACCGACTTCTAATCTAATCTTGGACCATCCATTCGTGCGGAGAAGATGGACGCCGTGATGCTCAAAACCATAATTTTGGGTTTCACTATGCGCCATGCTCTATTCGGGCGTATGAATCAGGGATGACCAACCATGGTTGGTCCCGACCGATCGGTCGGGTATGTAGGAGAGCCCACGATGATTGTGTTGACATGCTGGGCCCTTTGAATCTACATCTACACCCTCCATCTATACCCTGCACTAAGATGGATGGTTGAGACTGCTTGCGCCACATGTAATGTGCCGCAAACCCCAATTTAGGGTTTTCCATCCATACCGCTCTGGTTTGGACGTTTTGGCAAGCTATACCAATCTTTTGGGGAGGCCGACCATGCGGGGCCCGCGTTGGTTCGGCAGCGAATATTCCATACCTTCTTGGGGGTTATGAAATTGATCTGGGCCATCCAATCATGCTAGTGAAGTTGGATGATCGTGATCATTTCCAGACTGATACGGACAGTCCGGATGCTCAATCGGGCTAGTATAACACACCGAGAGTTGCTTGCGGCTGTCTGGGTATTTCGTACATGCTTTCATTATAATGCTTGGAGATTCGTGTTGCTCTTTGAGGGCAACACTCGACCGTCATGCCGCACTGATAATGAGTACAGGAAATACAAGGCTGGTTACGCATTAATTAATAATGTTGTAAATTCACAGGTGTTGATGGTGGTTTTTAAACAAGGGGTAAAATCGTAAAACCGCATGACCTAGTGTTACCCGCAACACATTAACTAAGAGCATTTAACTCAGGTGTAAATAATTAATAGGGGTATTTTTTCAAAATACCAGATTAGGGTTTTAAACACCGAACCCTAATTCCAAAACCAAGCCGCACACAGCGCACCATGGCAACAATGCCAAACCAAGCCGCACACTTCTGCGCACCATGGCAACAATGCCAAACCAAGCCGCACTGCCGCGCACCATGGCAACAATGCCAAACCAAGCCACACCCTGCGCACCATGAAACAATGCCAAAACCAAGCCGCAGCGCGCACCACATGGCAACAATGCCAACCAAGCCGCACATTGCGCACCATGGAAACAATGCCAAACCAAGCCGCACATGCGCACTACCAGCAACAATACCAAACCAAGCCGCACATCTGCGCACCATGGCAACAATGCCAAACCAAGCCGCACACTGCGCACGATGGCAGCACGCCAAAACCAAACTACATATCGCACTCATTGGCAACCATGCCAAACTAAGCCGCTACGCCATTGGCACATGCCAAATATAGCGCCTATGCTTGCAAACATGCAACTAGGTCAACATGGCCGTCGTGCCATTGGCACATGCCAACACGTACCACAAGCCATATTTCCAAGCCGCTATGCCATTGGCACATGCCAAATATAGCGCCCTAGGCTTGCAAAACGTGCAACTAGGGTCAACATGGCCAGATACGTGCCATTGGCACATGCCAACATGCGCGGCTCGGTAGCTCTTCCTACCAAGGCCACGGCCCTAATGGCCACGCATGCCATTGGCGCATGCCAACATGACTCATTGGTAGCTCTTCCTACCAAGGCCACGGCCCTAGCGGCCATGCATGCCATTGGCACATGCCAACATGCGCTACTGTAGCTTTTCCTACCAAGGCCACGGCCTAACTACCCACGCATGCCATTGGCACATGCCAACATGCTCGCCGGGTAGCTTTTCCTACCAAGGCCACAGCCCTAA
Organism: Papaver armeniacum; assembly: GCA_023531295.1. Lineage (NCBI taxonomy): Eukaryota > Viridiplantae > Streptophyta > Magnoliopsida > Ranunculales > Papaveraceae > Papaver > Papaver armeniacum. The sequence continues at coordinate 141,995 of JAJJWW010002012.1, read as the reverse complement.
CGGCCACGCATGCCAACATGCTCGCCGGTAGCTTTTCTTACAAAGCCACGGCCCTAACTGCCACGCATGCCATTGGCACATGCCAAACACACACGCTGGTAGCCTAACTTGCAAACCGTGCAACCTACCACCAAGGCATTCCGCACATGCCAAACACACACGCTGGTAGCCTAACAAAACCGTGCAACCTACCACCAAGGAATTCCGCACATGCCAAACACACACGCCGGGTAGCCTAACTTGCAAACCGTGCAACCTACCACCAAGGCATTCCGCACATGCCAATGGCACATGCCACACCGCCACTAGCAGCGCCACTTGCACTCAAGGTGCAACCAACACTCGAGATATCAACACAAACCGGGATGCTTTCGAGGGTTTTGGTTTGGCGGTCACAGCTTACGGCGTACACTACGCTCACATTAAGAAAGCGTGAAAAGGAATAAAGCGGTCAAATAAATGAGGAAATAATGGTGAAAACGTTTTCACCCATTAACACCATGCGGTTACCACCTCCTCCCATTATTTCACCCTTTACTCTCTTCCTTCATGAGACAGTCGTTTCAATCTCGACTTGTATAAATAGGTCTTACCTATTTCCACCCACAACAAGTCTCGAGTCGGGAGAAAAAATATTACACTCTCGGAAAAGCTGCAACTTTGCAAGCTCTCCAAAAAAAGCTTTCATCTCTTGCAAGCTTCCTAAGCTTTCACTTTCTACGATACAAGTCGAGATACTACTCTCCCCCGAACTATTCTGGTCTCAACACCTTTCTTTGCTTCCTCCCCAAATCAACCCTTCTCCTCCACTTTGTGACCGAAGCAAGTCTGGGAACGCCATTTCTTGGTTTAGGCCGGACTTGTACAGATTGATCTCTCGAATCTATAAAGTGCTCACGCAGCACATTTGTTTAGGTTTAAACCAGTTTCTCACTCACCTACCGAATTTCTCAAATCGGGCAACGATTTTCACCCATAAACAACAGGGTATATGGGATTGTTGCTACATGCTCCATCTGGATGAATTTCGTGTATTTAATTCACAGAATGGGATTGTTGTCACATGCTCCATTCTAGGTGAATTAGTAAAGTGAAGAAGTATTCAACACTTATTAATGGCTTTATCTTTTACAAGATGTTAGCGCATAATTTTCCGGCTTTTACAATTTTAACCTTAAATGAAAATCCACCATCAACAATATCATATCTTCCCACTTTTCAATAGATGATTCAACAACATCATGAATGGATGCGCCTTCCATCTCGGCAATCATGGGTAGGAGACAAGCCACTATGGTAACTAAAGCGAGACGAGTCAAAGGCCGCACCACGTTCCTAGTTGCGATATGGCCATACCTTCTCCATATTTTTGCATACTAGGCATGAACTCCTTCCTCACTAGAAAACCGCCAACAGCCCTGTGAGCTGAAGATAAATATTTCATGTGAACATCGAAACGCGAGCCCGCGTTGGGGTACTCATAGGAGGAGATACCCAAATCATCGTCTTCCGTGTCAAGATCAGGCGTGAGTTTGAGCTCGAAGGGGAGGAATTATTAAATCATCATCACAACCACTCATACACATGTTCCGCATGATACCTGCAAAAAAAAGGGAGAAGATTTCGTCACCTACCGCGCATGACATAAATACATATTCACTAGTGGAAAATATACCTAGATGATCTTCTTGACTCGAAGGATTCTGGGCAGGGAATCATCACAAGGCTCTGGATTTGGCCGCTTTAAAGAAAGGGATGATCGGGCGTCAAAGAAAAGAAGAATTAACACTTCAAAATCGAGAAAATATTTAGAATCATACCCTGGATACAAGCCGCTTGCGTTTAGTAGAAGAATCAATGAGTCAAGAAGATGATCCACTTCTATCGACATGATGAAAGCAAAAATTTCAAAGAAGATAATCTTTATCTCGGCATGATAAAGGGTGTCCCTATATTTATACACGATGTAAACCCTAAAACGAGACCGGAAAGTTGTAACAAGATTCATCCGATAAACGAGGATTCAACCCTAACCAAGTCATGCTTCTTGTTGAAACCTAATTAAGAACCAGGAAGAGACCGTTGGATGGTCAAAGAAAGAATGTGTTCAAACCAACTCCGAGTCCTAGTCGCATATCCGGGGATGCGAGGTCGTTGTTCCAAATTCAAGCGGCCACTTCCTCGCTACAATGATGGAGAGATCAACACAAAACACCAACTGTCGCAAGAAAATACACGGGCATGAACGAATAATAAAGAGGAAGGACGACCCCCTTTTTATACGCACAAACGTTTTGGATTACCGTGGATGGGAAAACGGTTTCTTGGTTTTGTAGGAAAATGAAGAGTCGAGCGTGTGGTCGAGACTCCTCAACCGAGCAAACCGCCGAACCTCACACGATGCACCGCCGCAAAGGGGTGCTTAGATTCGAGAGATCAATATGTAGGACTCCGGCCTAAACCAAGACAATGTCCGTTCCGGAGTCAATTTGGCCGCAAAGAGGGAGATGGGTTGATCGTAGGAGGGAAGTCGAGAATTGTGTGGGATCAAAGATGATCAAGGATTGTGGGTGTGTTGAAGGTTTCGCTATAATTGGTGAACTGTGGAGTTCGAATAAGTTCGATGGATTGATAAATTCTTGAGAGTAGTTCTTGAGAAATTCAGATGGACGATTGCACGATAGCTAGTGATCATTCGTTGTCCCCAATTATGGATTCAGAGACTTATTTATATTGTCAGAGTTGTGAACACCTTGATCCCTGTAAGTGTGACGGTTTCATGAGTGGAAGAGTGGGCAAGTGTAAGATCGTGGTAAAGTCAGTTCCATGTCATGTGGAGACTTGACGGATCGTGCACTCACTACTTTGCTAACTCCTTCAACCGTTTATACAACTTACACACATTTCTCATCGTGGATGAAATCCCTGTGCTGTAGGCCGCCAGACCAAAACCCTAGTTGTTATCCCCCAATTTGACGTGATTGATGTCTTAGGAATCGTGGAGTCTGCATGACAGACGTGTATTTAGTTTGTCAGTTGTTGACTGATTAGACAATGAGTCTAGGTTTTGTTGAATCGAGCATGTTTGACAAATGCTTAGCGATTCATGAATGTTAATGTTGCTCGTCTGAGCAAATATTGTAAATTCAACGAGTTATTGAATATTGATGAGTTACTGAATATATGTGGATTATTCGAACAATCGAAAGTATTGCTCGATTCGACGAAATATCGATAAATTAATCAATATTGATAGTTGGATCAATATTCGAGCAATCGAGCAAGTATTGCTCAATCCAACGAATTCATCAATATCGAGAATTTGACGAGCAACTAAGCAAGTATTGCTCAATTCGACTAAATATCAATATTGATAATTTGACGTGCAATTGAGCAAGTATTGCTCAATTCCGACAAATTACTTGATAAATTATCAATATTGATAGTCGGATCAATATTTGAGCAACCACAAGTGTTGCTCAATTCGACGAAATATTTATGGTAACATGACCTAATAAAATATTAAAATATTGGTAGATTACCAAATATTATATGATTAATTCATATGCTGGTTGCTGAATCCATCATAAATTCATTAGTGTTTGAATCGTGCTCAGAGTGATGATTCGTGGAGCATTATTCAAAACCCTAATTTCATATCATAGTTGATGAATCGCTGAAAATAGGTCATGAGTGATAGAGGAACCTACCACATGAGATGAAGGGCGTCCATGTGGTGCCCTGGTGCTTTCAGTGAGCATGCACCAGGTTCTCAGTTTGAGGATTGGTGAAAGAATGATGATTAAATGTTGGTTTCATCATTTATCAAATATCACTGGGTTCAAAGATTAGGTGATTAAACCTAGGTATGAAAGATGGCGACCGACCAAGAGAGCATGGGACCGGCTCTTGGTGGTCACGTGACCGCTTGTTGGCCGTTTGAGCAATCCCCGGGTTGGTTGGAGATAGTTTGGGCCCAATACGAGCAAATGAGCAAATTAGGTCAGAATTATGAAAACGTGTGGGACCGGCTTTGTGCAAGCCCTAAGGATGATTCTGGTCGGTCATGAAGACATGCACGTGTTTTCGTGGTGCCCGTGTCTCCGTACTGAGAGTTTCAGTATTTTTTGATGTGCGTTCGAGCAATGTTGTGAATTTTCAGAAGAGTTTCATCTTGACCGAAATTCTTGATTTTTGTTGGAATGAGCATGTATGCTCAATTGATCAATATTTTGTAAATATTAAAATAAGTGTATTTTAACATTTAAAATTGACGTGAGAGGCTAGCTGGTCGTGTGACCTGTTGGCTTTTGGTTTTTCATGATTTAAGCAAAATTTGAGAAGTTATGACGAAATCATGATTTTTGCTCAAACCAAGGAGTTTCATGAATTTAGGAAAATAATAATTATAAAAGACTAGGGATTGCAAGGTGTGGGACCGGCCACGGCTAGGGCATGGCCATTGCCTATGTTGCCGGTCCCGCACACCTTTCCCTATTTTATAATATTATTTTTCATGAATCCTTGAAGTTATGGAGAATCCTTGGAGTTATGGAGAATCCATGAGTTTTTGTTGAAACAAAGGAGATTCATGATATTAAGGAATAATAATTATAAAATCTAAGGATTGTGAGGTGTGGGACCGACCACGGCTCGGGCATGGCCGGCCGACTAGGTTGCCCGGTCCCGCACACCTTTCCTTATTTTATAACATTATTTCATGAATCCATGAAGTTATGGAGGATTTATGAGTTTTTGCAAAAACAAGGAAAGTTGCTAAAACCAAGGAGTTTTCATGAGTTCATGAAATAACAAAAAAATAAGGAAAATAATGGAAGAGTCATGGACCGACCGTGGCTAGGGTTCCTCATTGTTTCATATTTTTTGGATGCTCGTTCGTGCATCCGGGTGCTCAGTCGTGCATCATTGTTGAATACACTTGCACCATTTTTGTGGGGATTACTCAGTGATGATCCATATGCCCGGTTGTTGAGTATTTATTACTAATTTATGAAATTTAGTGGAGAATAATTCATGAAACTGAGTAATAAAAATGAATAGTTGTTTATTATTAATTCATAGGATCAACTGTGGGTTCGACTACGAATTTAGAATAATAAAATAAGCATTACCATCCTATGGGATCGTGGATTCGACCATAGAATCGGAGTAATTAAAATTATCTATCACCATTTCATGAGATCAGTTGTGGATTCGATCATGAAATCGGAATAACGAGATAATGTAGTAGTTTATTTCCATTCAATGAGATCAAGCCGTGGATTCGATCATGGAATCGGAGCAATTGTTTATTTCCATTTCGTAGGATCAGGCCGTGGATTCGACCATGGAATAGGACAATTGTTATTGCCATTCCATGGGATCAGGCCGTGGATTCGACCATGGAATATGAGCAATTGTTTATTGTCATTCCATGGGATCAGGCCGTGGATTCGACCATGGAATAGGAGCAATTGTTATTGACATTCCATGGGATCAGGCCGTGGATTCGACCATGGAATAGGAGCAATTGTTATTTCCATTCCATGGGATCATGCCGTGGATTCGACCATGGAATATGAGCAATAATAGATTACTCTGGGGAATTCGGTGGAATGTCGCGTTAATTAATCTATTACAGTAAAAGATATAGCCGTTAAAGCGTCACATCTATTTTGAATTGCATAGTCAGGGAGTCACTTGTTGTTTACGACCTGAAGGCGTTAGTGCTTTCAATCTACGGAGAACCGCTTGAATCTATACACGGTCTCTCCACATAATCAGGGAACGGTGAGTGTCACGGACGTCCTGAAGGCGTCCGCCGCCCAACTATTCTTCTATGTGGAGGTGGGTCTCTCTCCTGCAGTCAAGGAACAGTGAGTGTCACCGACGTCCTGAAGGCGTTAAGCTCTCAATCTAAGGAGAACCGCCCAAATACGTTATTCTGCATAGAGGTCACGACGAAATGCCGTGGATCGAACGCTCGCCTAGTGGAGGCTTTTCAAAACATATTCATCATGGCTTCGAAAATATGAATCGTTGCATGCCTGAAAGCCGTGTCAAAAACATGCCTCATGATTTTACGGTTTTAACCTTTGTTGAAAATCCACCATCTACATTAAGTCCCCTGCTTAGTGAGGAACAATCATGTTCCGGAGAAGCATTAAATGGTGATTTTCGATTGACGAGATCGGTGGTCAAGCTCGCCTTACAAAGGCGCTTTGAGAATCCTCGATTTACCCCAATGATGTCATGTACGAGCAAATGCACAGATGAGGACCCTGATAGTAAGATAGAGTGTCATATCATGAGCGTGGAGAGATGAGGCACTGCTGATTTGGGCGTTCGGAAGCTTAGTTATGGTCGGTCTAGGATTTATGGGCCCGAGCCCAAAAAAGGAAACCCATGTTTTATTAGGTTTTAGAAATAAATTTGATATAAAAGGGAATAACCCTAATAATAATTTTATTTTTGACCGATCAAGATCTCTTCATCATCTCACGAGTTCAAGCAGGAGGAATTTTTTTGCCGGAGAACCCGTAGATCATCGCGCCGATCAACGTCCGATCGGCCGACCACGGCCGATGACGGAGTCACCCAATTTTTTTATTTTTTTTGCTGTTAGTTTCATGATTGATGAGTTGTTCACAAAACCAAAAATCCCATGGTTGCATGCATGCGTAGGATTTATGAGGGATTTTTAGAAAACGTATATATATATATATATATATGCATGTTTGTTCGTTAGTTGAGGGAACGAGCAAAAATCCCTAATATGGAAGAGATACATAAATTTTTGAATAGACATGGTCTAGTTGGGCAAGACAAAAGTTTTGTTTATTAGGTTTCATGAAAACCCAAGTTTGTTTTTGAAGCATGAACTTTGCAAATACTTTTGGAAACGTAGGTTTGTTCGTAAAAGTAACAAATAATAATCCTTAGAGTCAAAGGAATTTTGAAAAGACCTGGAGTTCATGATGAAAATTTGTTTACGAACTTCCAAAATTTTGTTTGAAATATGTATACTTTTACAAAAATAGAAAAGACCCTCGTTTCATAAACGAATGCTCGATTGAGAAAAAGAGTTTTTTTTTTATATATATTTACGTGAGTTATTAATTCACGAAAAAAAAATAATTAAAAAGTGTGTGACTTATTCACGCTTTATTAAATATAAATCAAGTTTTGATTTATGAAAAATTGTTGAAAGCAAACAATTTATGAGTTGATGAATTTGTAGTGTATGCATGAGTTTAGTGTTTATAGTGTATGTACACGTAAAAATCAGCGAATGTTCACATAGAGGGTTATGTGAATTATTCATTGTTTCTTGAGAAGTCAGTGTTGACTCTTGAATAATATGTTTTATGCTCGACTTTGTAGGTTTGAAAGAACGAGCAAGTTTTGAGGTTTTACGCTGTTATCACTGAGTTCGTGAAATCGTAAATAGGTAAGAGTTTAGGATTACCGTTTTTTTTTTTTTGCATACGCTGATTGTGAGCATCGTAATTGTTTGATTGCTTTAATTCCATTGTATTGATGAAAATCGTGTGGAATGTTACAGCGATTTGGCAAAGATGACTCGATTCCGTGATGATGCTGAAAGTGACGTTTCCAGAGAAGACACTTCTGGAGATGATGATTGCTCCAGGGATGGCGATTCTGGAACTTCTCAGGGGAATGAGGAAATTCCCAAACCCAAGAACATTCCAAGCATTGAAGACAGATTCTTTCAATATTTATATAGGCCTGAAAAACGTCCTTTAGGTTCTTCGTTTCAGTTGCTCATAAATCCCAGGACTACTGCTCAGAATAAGTTGGTGTCTCCTCCAGCAATAATTCGGTTCTGTTTGGATGGGAAACATTATTTGGCTTCTCATGTGGAACTCAAACTTTCTCGGAAGCCGCTGATGCATTTTTCTGGATGGGCAAGGCATATGCTGGGCCACAGCCGTGTGAGGACCTTGTTGGATAGTACGCAGGTGACGCGAGCCATTCAAGCTGCTCGAGATTTGATCATTAATCATGATATACCAGGTATCGTGGCTTTGCTTGCTCGTTGGTGTATTCGTACTCACACCTTCATATGAATTCATATGAAGATGGGGAGAGTTCACGATTACTTTAGAAGATGTAGTCGCTTTGTTGCATCTTCCAGTCACCGGAAATTTCCCTGGAGAACTTTTGACAGAGGAGAAACTGATATCTCGTACTTTGGAAGTGTTTATGGGTGAAAAATATTTCTGTCGGTTTTGGTAATTTGGGGTGTGTGGATGAGAAATGAGTCTAAACCTTAAACAAATGCACTGCACGGGAGTGCTTGTAGATTCGAGAAATCAATCTGTGCAAATCCGGCCTAAACCAAGAAATGGCCATTCCAGACTTGTTTCGGTCACAAAGTGAAGGAGATGGGGTTGATCTTAGGGAGGGAAGCGAATAAGGTGTTGAGATTGTGAAAGTGTTGGCTATGTATGACTTGTATCAGAAAGCTGAACTGGCTTGCAGGATGTAAGCTATTAGTTCCGGTGTTTGGATACGATTATATTAACACTTGCCTCTGTTGTCTCGACTTGTTCTGTTTTTTGGAAATAGGGAGGAGAACCTATTTATACAAGTCATTTGAGCCTTATTCACGTCTCTCGTGGGAAGTGGAGTGATGGAGTAGTGGAGTTGTGTGTTAGTGTTACACGACCAGTCTTTCCCACTTCTCATGTCATCTCTAACCGTCCATGACTTCCTGACACGTTCTTGTGATGGCGCGTTGCACGCTGTAAACCGCCAGACCAATACCCCACTATGTATCCCCCAGTTTGTGACATGATTGATGTCTCAAGTGTGTGGATCGTGGGACCCACGGAAAGCAGCATGTAATGCTAGATTAAATAACTATGTTATTTAGGAAGTCGATACTTTGTGAAGTATCGTGTGTATTCTATGCAGGTACCGCATCATGGTGTGGTAGAGTGACGGGTGGTGATCACCATGACGCCTCACTGACCAATTAACTCCTGACCAGGGTTGTATAACCAAGCCGGTGAAGTTGGACGGACGAGATGATCTTTGAGACACACATCTGCGACCGTTGGTGGAATTAGGGTTTTTGAAGAGGTGCGCAAGCATCACTCTTCAGCTTGGTCGAATCCAAGCTTGGGATATAATTTTGGAAGGGCCGATCGTGCATGTGTGTAGACGACATGACGGTATAGGCGCCCATACCTCATTGTCTCGTGAAAGTGTGATCTGGACCACTCAATTTGTCTGGCGAAGTTAAGTGGTCGAGATCAATTTGCAACAGAAATCTGGTGCCCCAAAAGCCGCGCAGCATGATAATTTTGGGCGCGCGTTTCAAGACGACCAAGCTTGGTCTGGTCTTGGCGATTAGTCTGGTATACAGACGGCGAGCCGGTGTACACGTCCATACCTTAATATCCCATAGAAACGTGATCTAAGCCGCTCAATTTGTCCCAAGAAAGTTGAGTGGTCGAGATTAGTTTGCAATCGAGAGGTGTGACCATGCCTAGTTCGGCGTCGCGACCGAGGCAACCAGCATGATATGCCTTGGCCGATCAGTGTGTGGAGATAGATGGGCCCACGGTGGTCATGTTGATACGCACCAGACATGCTTGAGTCTAATCCCTGGCCCTTCATTCGCGGGGAGAAAATGGACGCTCAGTAATGTTCAAACCCTAATTAGGGTTTCACCTACCGTCGCCATGCCTTGTTTGGGCGCACGAATCGGAACGACCAACTATAGTTGGTCCCGACCGATCGGTCATGTATGTAAAGCGGGCCCACGGTGTTTGTGTTGACATGCTCTGGGCCTTTTGAATCTACATCTACACCCTCCATCTATGCATGCGAAGATGGATGGTTGAGATCTTGCTTTGCGACACATGTAATGTCGCAAACCCTAATTTAGGGTTTTTCGTCAATACTGCTTTGGTTTGGACGGTTTGGCAAGCTATGCCACCCTTTTGGGGAGGCCGACCATGTGGGGCCTGCGTTGGGTCGGTAGTGAATATTCCCATACCTGCTTGGGGTCATGGATTCAATCTAATCCATCAATCATGTTGGTGAAGTTGGATGGTCGTGATCGTTTACGAGACCTCGATATGGACACCTGTGTTCAAACATGCTCAATCGGGCTAGTATAACACACCTAGAGATGTATGCTCAATCGGGATAGTATACCACACCGAGAGTTGTATGCTCAATCGGGCTATTATAACACACCGAGAGTTGTAGCCTGATGCGGTATTTCGTACATGCTTCATTATTAATGCTTGGAGGTTCGTGTTGCTCACGAGAACAAAACTCGGTCGTCATGTCGCACCGTAATGAGTACAGAAATACAAGGCTGGTTATGCATTAATTAATAATGCTGCAAATTCACAAGGTATATGGTATTGTTGCCACATGCTCTAACCTGGATGAATTTCGTGTATTTAATTCACAGAATACTGGGATTGTTGCCACATGCTCCATTCTAGGTGAATTAGTAAAGTGAAGAAGTATTCATCACTTATTAATGGCTTTATCTTTTGCAAGATGTTATCGCATAATTTTGGCTTTAGGCTTAAATGAAAATCCACCATCAACATTAAGTCCCCTGCCTAACGCATAATGGTTACACTATTGTGGGGTAGGCATTAGATGGTGACATATACAGATAAAACTTATGAAACAAAGTTAGATGTTACCAGGAGAGACGAGTCGTCCTGTCCTTGGAGCATGTCACGTTCAAGAGGCGTTCAGGAGCGTTCCCCTAGCATGATGTCGGTCTTGCTCGCCGATCGACCTTGCTATGCCTCGCTTGGCCGAGCCTTCTTCGTGATTGTTCCGCTCGAGCGTGGGGCTGATGTGCCTGATCAACGGGTTGTTGCGCCTGCTTCGCTCGATCGTGGGACTCATCATGCGCCTTCTTGATCGAACGTGGGCTTTTTATGCCTACCTTGCTCGAATGTGGGACCCACCGCGTGCCTGCTTTGCTTGGGGCCGGTTGTGCCTGCTTCGACCAATTTGGGGCCGGGATATGCCTCGATCAAGTGGGAGCTGCCGCGTGCACTCGGCTGTGCTTGGGGCCTACTGTACTCAGCTCAACAATTACCAAACATGTTGCCTCACCCCAACACCATACTTGCCCCCTTGACCAACACCTGGACTTGAAACTTGAGCACACGGACTTGTGACTTGATCAATACCGGACTTGTCACTTGATCAATACCAGACTTGGAAACTTAAGCAATCCGGACTTATCACTTGATCAATACCCGGACTTAAAACTTGAGCAATACCGAACTTGTGACTTGATCAATACCGGACTTGAAACTTGAGCAATAATTTAACTTGTCACTTGATCAATACCGACTTGAAACTTGAGAAATACCCGACTTGTCACTTGATCAATACCAGACTTGAAACCAATACCGGACTTGAAACTTGAGCAATACCGCACTTGTGACTGAGGGAGTACCGGCCTTGTGACTTGATCAACACCGCCTTGTGACTTGAGCAAGACTTACCTTGTGACTTGATCAACGCCGACCTTTCTTTCTTTGCCCGTACAGTTTATGTGCTTGCTCGAGTGTCATCCTTGCTACTTCGACCAACACCGGTCTTGCCTTGACGAACACCGGTCTTGCTAACCAACATCGGTCTTCCCTTTGCTTGAACGTGGGATCTAGGCGTTCTTGCTTTGCCCAAACGTGAACCTTGTATGTTCGAACGTGGTGTGGGTCCCGATGAGAGCGTTGAAGCATCTTCTGGACCAAGCAGGTCCCGAGAGCGTTGATGCAACTTCTAGTGGGTGGAGCGTTGAAGAAGTTCTTGACCGACAGTAAAGGAATTTCATGCCGAGCCTCGAGTCCCAAGCGTGGTCTACGTAGCTCTATCTTGTATGCCTGATGGGTCTTTTGTACGTAATGATAGTTGATATGGTGAATCTATGGATGGTATTAATCGACGAGCAACAACAGTTCCTGGCAGCAGCTGTGATCGGAGAGACTGGAAGGGAGAGGCGTGATAGCTACGGGCACGAACTTGGTAGTCTTCATATAGTGGTAGAGCTCGTCTCATTGTTAGAGGGATAAACTGAAACTGATGGCTTTCTTGACGTTTCTTCATGAATTAGAGAAGAGGGAGACAATCCCCTACCAACGAGTATCCAGAACTTTGGACTTGATAGATGTTGTCACGCTAGGTTCATGAGGCTGTCTTTGAGATAGGTAGTGCTAAGCAGTCCCAGTCATACTCCTTTGGTAACGCAACTAAATATTCTACGGGAGACAAATTCTGAAAGCGTCTCTAATTGATGTAGTTACCATCGATCCAGATATGGAATATCTTGGACGTTGTTTCACCATTACGGCAGTCGTGCATATGGTGCTGGAGTTGGAGTTGGCGATTTTTGGACGCGCAGGATGTTGTATCTCGGTGGCTTTCCTCTCGCTGCTTCAGCGAAACTACTTCTTATGGAAGGCTGAAGGTTGTATTTCCTATTGGTGGGATGTATGCTTCCACGAACATCATGAGGCTCTTCATTACTGGAAGGCCTGGTTCTTTCCAGCAGGGTAGATGATGTCGTAGATGAGCGTTCAACAGCTTCACGAAGTCCAGAGGATGACCAAAAGTGCAGATTCTCCAACATAACACGGTAGACATGTACCATCCTCTGATAGAGTGATTCGCCCGGATTCTTTCTCGACATGACACGCGGACATCGTTATCTTCTTGAGGCTGCTCCCTTGAGGTGTACGCTTCAGTGGATCTGAAGATGTCCCATGCTCGCTCTTATCTGGGCTGACATAATAGGCTAAACCTTTGTGATGATTCAGAGATGACAATATTTGTTGAATCCTCTAAAACGTTTCATGTTGTAGTATGATCCAGACGAAACTTGATCCTTTCTTCAGCAGGGGGTGAATGAAGCAAAAGTTCACCTTGCCCATGAAGTTTTGGAGCTCCTTCACAGTTCACGCAGCGACATTGTGAGGATAGCTTGAGTCTTGGATTTGACTATTATATCATCTACGTAGTCTTCGACTTGCTTATGCATCATGTCGTGGAAGATTGCCGTCATAGCGCGTTGATACGTTGCACCGGCATTCTTTAAACCGAATGGCATAACCGTATAGTAAAAATTGCCAAGAGGGGTTCGGAAGGCTGTCTTACTTGCATCGTGCTCATACATCCTTATCTGATTGTAACCGCTGTAACCATCCATGAAGGAGAACATGCCGTGTCCGCTGGTGGCGTCTATTAACACGTCGATGTTAGGCGAGAGAAAGTCGTCCTTGGGAAGCACTTGTTCAAGTCTCTCAAATCCACGCAAAGACCGAGATCTGTCCGTTTTTCTTCTTTACTCGGGACCACATTATCTAACCAGGTCGGATGATGAATAGGTCCGATGAAGCCAGCAGCTAGCAACTTCACGAATTTCATTCTTGATTTGTTCTTCCACTTCGTGTCTGAATTGCCTCGGAGATTGCTTAATCAGCTTGGACCCAGGTATGACATGTAGGTGATGGGTGACCAATTTTTCGTCTAGACCAGGCATTTCCTCGTATGTCCAGGCAAACACATCTTGGTACTCCTTGAGTAGTTGTACAAGACTCGCACGTTCGTCCATGGACAGAGTCGAACTGATAGAGGCAGGCCTGGGAGATTCTTCATTCCCGATGTTGGGCCGAGTCTCGAGCTGCGTCAGTTGTGGAGTTGGTGCCATCTTGTAGCTGTTGCGGAGCGTCCAATACCTCCTTTTGTGTTTCGTCGTTCTTGCAGCATTTAATTTGGCGGAGAGATTGGGTGTTGGTATCTCCTGCTAATTGCTAACAGCGGCGCCGGTATATTGTCTTCCCCTTCTGATCACGGCTTGCCTCGATAGTGCGTTCCCTTTTAGTGTGAGCATGGGTTGAAGCTTCACCGGATAAAGATGAACGCCTCGTCAGAAAAGGTGTGTCGTAGTGCTTAGCCCCCAGTGATGCAAGTCGGTCTTCTTCCTGGATTGAAGCCCACGTGGGTAGTGGGGTGCATAGGACTTTGTCTGACCTTCCCTGCGGAGTTTCTTTTGGATCGAACAGTTCCACTCCGCATATTGGTGCGTACGGAGACAATGATGCAGGAATACGGATGACTTCCTCATTTAGCATGGTCTTCAGGCACTGGTGATACGTTGAAGGGATGACCTTATTGTCATAAATCCACGGTCTCCTAGTATCATATGGTAGTCCGGCTCCTTTTCTATGACTTCAAATTTCACTTTTGACCGAACGGGTCCCTACTGATAAATTGATTGACATACCCAGTATGTCTTTGGTCTCCAGTTTCCTTCAAGTCCGTCATTGTGGTGGGCTGCCGTACAATCTTGCATGGGCTAACCTTGGCTGACTCGGGAGTCTTGAGAGTAATCACATTCGAAGATGCTATTTGTGTCGATGAGGGCCCTCCCCGAACTCGGAACCGTTGATGCGTGCGGTAACATGTAGGGCCGGTTGTGACCTTCCTCCGCCATCATGTCGTCTTACGAAATGTAACATTATTTACAGATGTTTCCGATGCATTTAGGACTTCTGGACGTGAAGGAGTCAGGTGTACGTCCAGAGCTATTTTATTAATTGCAGCAAACGTCTCTGCCCGTTGATTCATCGAGAGGTGAAAGAGTTCACACAAGCTTTCCACTAGAGATGCCGCTTCCTGATCCACTGGTATCTGGTTCGTAGTAAAGCTATTAATATGAGGGTAACTAGTCCCCGGTGTAGAGGTCTCCGGAACGCTCATCTCTGATGTCATCTTAATGAGGAGATCAAGTATGCCGTTTACCGCTTCTTTGATTAGCTCCATGTTCTTCGTGTGAATCTCCTGTACCCGTGCTAGTTTGCTTAATGTTGGAAATCTCCTGATCATGATGTCAGATACGCCGTTAGGAGGAGGGGTATCTCCATTGGAGAAACCATCAGGATTGGAGACTGTCGAGACGGTCCTAAGACCAACCATCTCGAAATTGATTGATTGGTATTGTAGAAATTGACTTTACAACCGAGATTAACCTCCCCATTTGTGGTCGCCAATTGTTTATGGGTGAAAACTATTTCTGCCGGTTTTGGTAATTTGGGGTATGTGGATGAGAAATGAGTCTAAACCTTAAACAAATGCACTGCACGATAGTGCTTGTAGATTCGAGAAATCAATCTATGCAAATCCGGCCTAAACCAAGAAATGGCCGTTCTAGACTTGTTTCGGTCACAAAGTGAAGGAGATGGGGTTGATCTTAGGTAGGGAAGCGAAGAAGGTGTTGAGATTGTGAAAGTGTTGGCTATGTATGACTTGTATCAGAAAGCTGAACTGGCTTGCAGGATGTAAGCTATCAGTTCCGGTGTTTGGATACGATTGTATCAACACTTGCCTTTGTTGTCTTGACTTGTTCTGTTTTTTGGAAATAGGGAGGAGAACCTATTTATACAAGTCATTTGAGCCTTATTCACGTCTCTCGTGGGAAGTGGAGGAAGTGGAGTGATAGAGTAGTGGAGTTGTGTGTTAGTGTTACACGACCAGTCTTGCCCACTTCTCCATCATCTCTAACCGTCCATGACTTCCTGACACGTTCTTGTGATGGCGCGTTGCACGCTGCACGCTGTAAACCGCCAGACCAATACCCCAGTATGTATCCCCCAGTTTGTGACATGATTGATGTCTCAAGTGTGTGGATCGTGGGACCCACGGAAACCAGCATGTAATGCTAGATTAAATAACTAAGTTATTTAGGAAGTCGATACTTTGTGAAGTATCGTGTGTATTCTATGCAGGTACCACATCATGGTGTGGTAGAGTGACGGGTGGTGATCACCATGACGCCTCACTGACCAATTAACTCCTTACCAGGGTTGTATAACCAAGCCGGTGAAGTTGGAAGGACGAGATGATCTTTGAGACACTCATCTGCGACCGTTGGTGGAATTAGGGTTTTTGAAGAGGTGCGCAAGCATCACTCTTCAGCTTGGTCGAATCCAAGCTTGGGATACAATTTTAGCAGGGCCGATCGTGCATGTGTGTAGACGACATGACGGTGTAGGCGCCCATACCTCATTGCCTCGTGAAAGTTTGATCTGGACCATCAATTTGTCCGGCGAAGTTAAGTGGTTGAGATCAATTTGCAACAGAAATCTGGTGCCGCAAAAGCCGCGCATCATGCCAACTTCGGGCGCGCGTTTCAAGACGACCAAGCTTGGTCGGTCTTGGCCGATTAGTCTGGGTATACGAGACGGCGAGCCGGTGTACACGTCCATACCTTAATATCCCATAGAAACGTGATCTAAGCCGCCAATTTGTCCTAAAGTTGAGTGGTCGAGATTAGTTTGCAATCGGGAGGTGTGACCATGCCTAGTTCGGGCGTGCGAATCGAGGCAACCAGGCATGATATGCCTTGGCCGATCGGGTGTGGAGATAGATGGGCCCACAGTGGTCATGTTGATATACACCGACTGCTTAGTCTAATCCTGGACCCTTCATTCGTGCGGGAGAAAATGTACGCTCGTGATGTTCAAACCCTAATTAGGTTTCACCCGGCCCGCGGCCATGCCTTGTTTGGGCGCCTGAATCGAACGACCAACTATAGTTGGTCCCGACCCGATCATTCATGTATGTAGGCGGGCCTATGGTGTTTGTGTTGACATGCTCTGGGCCGTTTGAATCTACATCTACACCCTCCATCTATGCCTGCGAAGATGGATGGTTGAGACTGTTTTGCGACACATATAATGTGTCGCAAACCCTAATTTAGGGTTTTTCATCCATACTACTTTGGTTTGGACGGTTTGGCAAGCTATGCACCCTTTTGGGGAGGCCGACCATGCGGGGCCCGCGTTGGGTCGGTAGTGAATATTCCAATACCTGCTTGGGGTCATGGATTCAATCTAAGCCATCCAATCATGTTGGTGAAGTTGGATGGTCGTGATCGTTTCTGAGACTGATATGGGTAGTCCAGGTTCATCAATCGGGCTAGTATAACACACCGAGAGATGTATGCTCAATCGGGCTAGTATAACACACCGAGAGTTGTATGCTCAATCGGGCTAGTATAACACACCGAGAGTTGTAGTCTGTACGGGTATTTCGTACATGCTTCATTATTAATGCTTGGAGGTTCGTGTTGCTCTGCTGAGAACAACACTCAGTCGTCATGCCGCATCGGTAATGAGTACAGGAAATACAAGGCTGGTTATGCATTAATTAATAATGCTTTAAATTCACAGGGTATATGGGATTGTTGCCACATGCTCCAACCTCGATGAATTTCGTGTATTTAATTCACAGAATACTGGGATTGTTGCCACATGCTCCATTCTAGGTGAATTAGTAAAGTGAAGAAGTATTCATCACTTATTAATGGCTTTATCTTTTGCAAGATGTTAGCGCATAATTTTGGCTTTAGCCTTAAATGAAAATCCACCATCAACAGGAAGCTAAAATGCATGAGTTCAACGAGTCTCCTAAATTTTCCTATGTTCAATGGTTGAGATACTGGTGGCCGAGAGATAGAATTCCTGAAGACCCCGTTGATGGTACCCTGTCCATTGCTGCTTTCCTGTGCTTATGGATTTCCAGAGATGTTCTTGAGTACATCGGACATTTGTTGAAGCCGTTGGTGATACCCTTTGCCATTAGGATGGCCAAAGGTGAGAAACTTCCAATTGGTAGCCTGTTTTTAGGTTCACTGTTTGCCAACTTGGACTCTTTGGTTATTGACTCCAGTGTCTCTAACGGTTTCATGAAAATTGAAACATATGCTAATACCATGTATCTCCAAGCTTTGATGTGGGAGCATCTTGAAAAGTATGCTCCGATTCCCCGTAGTGTTTTGCAAGGGCCTAATGTCGACACTCGCCATGCTTTCCTCGAGAAAGACAACGCCAGGATCATGAGGTGGTCTACAAAGCAGCCGCAATACAAGATATGCATCACTGATATTTTGGACATTGAATCCGAGTTCAACTTTCGCCCCTGGGTGTTGGTCCCTGATCTCTTCTCATAATTGATCACCTTCAATGCTGCTGAAGAAAATATCATGTTGAAGACTGGTGCTGATTTGAATGATGGAGAGAGATCTTCCATATTAAGTTGCACTCCTGGTCATCTAGTATCAGTAATGTATGGAGAATTCAGAGTAGAGGAATATAACATTGACAGGGCAGCTCGGCAGATGGGTGTCCACCAGTGTATCCCATGTCACCGAATGAACAAACCATTAGTTGAGTATTTGAAGGCTAATCTGGACTGCACTCATGTGGGGGAAATGAGTATTTATTCCCATGCTCTGATCGTGCTAATTTCGTGACTCCGGGTTACATAGACTTCTGGCGTCAGCAACTTGAGCGTCTGTATGCCTTTGTGATGGATGTTAAGTCTCCAACGCAAGATTTTCCTTCTCCGACTCGTATTGCTCGACCAAGGCTAAAGTACCTTTCCAGTGGTGACAAGAGGAAGGCATCTCCAGAATGCGCACATGTAAGCCTCTTTTCTTCACGATCGCTGAAAGTAAGATAGATGTGTTTTAATCATCCATTGATTTTGTGTAGGATGGTCGTGTCGTGAGGCCTCAAATCTGTGTAAACTTCTTAGACCTTCAAGAAAGTCCCCAAGGTGGAGAAGGAATAAGTAAAACAGCTCATAGAATGATACCGAATAATGTGCGAGTCCTACTTGCTTGTTTGGTGAGTTGTTAACACTTCTCTTATCGTTGCGACTTTCTTGTCCATATAATCAGGATCTTAGAAGAGTATTGCTAATTTGTTTCAGAATTTTGCTCCATCGGTTATTGACGGTCTTCATCTTTCCTCTATACGAGCAATTCAGGGATCCAGCACCAACGGAGAGGTTGATGTGAGTATCCTTTCATGTAAGTGATTTCGGCATTTCCTTGAATGAAATTATGATGATTATTGTTGATGGATCCAGGAGGAGATTGTTGTGGAAATCCAACATGGTCATGCTATCCATTCGTCTTCGAATAGTAGGTAGAAGGAGAATTCTCAAGAATCGCGACTGAATGAAAATAATGGTGCTCCCAATGTTGATGCCGACCCTGTTAACCCTTCGAATGAATTGGAGACTCCTCAAGTAAGTATACATTTTGTATTATCGTAATAAAAGTGTAGGATTGCTGATTTGTGGATAAATGAACGAGAATACCGATGAATATATGAGAAATTTGCCGAAATACGTCATCAGAAAATCCAGACCCCAGTATTTAGTAAAAATGTTGTAGAATCTTCATCCGACTTCAGATTTTCGCGATCTAACTATGTATCCTTAAGACCAGGAAATTTCCAAGCTTTAGCATGGAAGCTTTTTAAGTTTTGAGCACTTTTAGGGGTCGAAATCGATGAAACAGTAAACTTCCAGGAGACCTCCAGAAAATTTTCAATTGGTATGAGATCCAATGTTTTGGCCACAACTCCTTGATCGTTCATCCAATTGCTATGAAATTTTGATATGTTGTAGATGACATCCATACGAAGATAATGGTATATGACTCAACCTTAGAATTCTTACCAAGTGCTCCCAGTACGTCGTCTCATATAGAGTAGTATAAAAAAAATGACGAACTTATTGAAAAACGTGTTTTATGACTTTTATGCTATTTGCTCATGTCTTGGACGCATAGTGAAGAACTTAGATAATGTTAGTTCACTTACATGCTGGATTTTATGATTGTATTGAGTTTCCACATTTGGATCGCTCTAATCCCGTGTAATCTTCTTATTAGGTGCCAAATGCTGAAGTTGGGAATAACGAGACCGATAATGATGATTCGAGCAATCCCAGCGCTATTGGTAATGAGACAAAAATCTCTGCACTTCAAGGCCGTGAGATGGTTTCGATGATATTGTTGAGGCGATTGAAACACAAATGGTGATTGCTCTAAACAGAGGAAGTCGTGCCGAGAGTAGAAAATATTGTCCTGAAGAAGTCTAGCCTATGATTCCGAGGTTGCTCCCGAGATTGAGAACCGTATAATAGTGCATGAATATTCTACTGCAGGAATTGTTTGTGAGCCTCCATTTGGTGCTTCACTCCCCGTATCATGTATTTGTTGGTGGATTCAAATAGTTCCCACTGGGTATGCCAAAGCATGTATGAGAAGTTGTGGAAGATGTATGGCCATATCGTCGTTACAAGAGATCCTGAACGTAGCTACTTCTTGACAATGCAATTAGGAAACATATTGCGTGTCATAGATGATATTCATACGTCACTCGAGATGTACTCTTTGATTGGGAGTACAACTTGGAGAATTCTGAGAGACTTGGCTTTAACCTGAAGTGGCTTCGTCAGAAGATCAACACCATCAAAGACGCAAAGAGTGCGAATATACCTTTTACCAAAGATGTTGTGGTGGAGAAAATGGATAAGATTGCTGAGTTGACTCAAAAGCTGGAGTTGGAGAAAGCGGCTTTGCAAGTCTTAGAGGATGCTGAGAAGCAGAAATCGTACTTTGATGGCTTTCTTTAGTTTTCTTTCCATAATCTCTTGAACTTTGAGCTTCTGAGAGATGTGAGATTTTGGTTTTGAATTTCTGGATTGGTTTTGAATTTATGAGTGACTGAGGATTTTCTTTTAGATTTTGGGTTTTGATAGAGATTTTTCTTAAAATAAAGAACTTTTGATAAATTGCTGAATTTCAAATACTGGATGCAAGTATTGCAAACGTTTTGGAGGAATTAAAAATAAAGGTAAAAGAAAATCCTAAGATGCAAATGTCAGATGTTTTGAGCGTTTGCCTTGGACATAAAATACCCAATGTTGAATGCTTCATGCGTCGAAGATCTTGAGCCAATTATCATGAATTACTGGTATACTTGTCTTGCCTTTGATGTCAGCCAATTTGTAGTATCCTCCAACAACTGCCTTAGCAATCATAAAAGGTCCTTCCCAGTTAGAACTCTTCGTTGAATGCAAATTGCGTCTGGTTGCCTTAAGAACCAAATCTTCTTCATGAAATTTGTTAGGCTTGGTTTCTCGTGCCTTGAATATATTCTCATTTACCTAATTCCTCACATAGTGGGATTCCATGTTGGTGGAGCTTTCTAATTATGTGGCACATGTGGACACTCGTGCAAAGGAGAGTATTTAGGATATTGATTGTGAAACTCAGTCATTATCCTAGCAATGATCGTGTTAGTGAGATGATAGACTTGAATATGTTCTGCGTCTAACTATTTGGTGAAGTATTGATGAGGTGAGACTAACCACTCATAGTGTTTGGTGATATATGGGTTTTGAGAGCGAACCGAGTCCCCTGGACTAGGGTAGCATATTTGAAAGTTGGTAATACATATGCATCATGGGGAATAAGACTTGCCTGAGTGCGGAACCTTTTGACAAATTCATGTGCGCTTTCTTCGGGTTTTTGTGTGAGTTCCATCAAGGCTTTGGATTTTCCCAAATGCTCGAAAGGTTGATCATTTTCCGAGTCAGAGCTTTCTTCGATGGAGAATTGTGCAACTGAAGATGAAGATATCGCAGCAACTCTTCCATCATGAATCCATGCTCACCCAAGAACCATGTCATATCCTGGATCCTCCTTAATTATGAATAATTTAGTTTCTGTACAGGTTGAACCATTTCTTATGTTGAGAATGATGTATCCGTTAGCATCCCTAGAGATTCCCACATGGTCTCTGACTGAGATAGGAGCATGAGTTGCTTCTTGTCAATTGATGCCAGCGGCTCTGAGGGTTTTCAAAGGGATGATATTAATAGCAGTGCCAACGTCGAACAATGCTCGCTTGAATTTATTTCCTTGAGATAGACCATGGTGAGAAGTCCCAGATCGTACATCTTCTTGTGTCTCATTCATCGGCGGTTCGAGAGTGTCTCCGAATTGTTAGTCGTTTGCCCCGACACGATATGGTTCAAAGCAGCAAACATATCATCTCTTTGGGCCTTTGACAAGTACAAGAATCCATGAGACATGCTCAATTAAGGATTGAACTGCTTCCTTGATTGGCTGCTAGGAGGGTGCAATGTTCTGATTGGGAGAGGATTTCTGTGCACTCCTTCAGTCCTCAGTTCCAATGAGTCAGCCTTTTCTTTGAATATACGCTTCAAGGTTCTGCAATCACTTGTCGGATGACTGACATATGTATGTAAATGGTAGTAGCGTGCATTTTCCATCTGTTCCTCAGTTGGTTCCTTTTTGACCGGAGGTAATTTGATCGTCCCGTCTTGGATTCAGACTTCCAATAGTTCGATCACTTCTTCAATAGAAAAGGGAAATTCTGGTGCATCTTGATCGTCTTCGTTGATGTTGAGTATGCGATTGTGCATTCTGGCTTGACCATCTTTTTCTTTGCGATTTTGAGGGATTAGACCCTGGAGGAGCATTCTTATGTGGTTGTGCTTCAGCTTTTCTTTTGCTCCCTTCAGCAATATTCATGGAAGTTTCGACACTGTACTGCTTGTTGATTAGTCGTCTGGCAGTGTTGCTTCGAGTGTCTTTCGATTCCTCTACCTTGACAGCTGTTCTTTCTAGCAAAGCGGAGCTGGTAGTTCTTTGATCGCTTGGCCGCTTCATGAAGTTCTCGAGAAGGTCTGAAAACAAAGATTTTCCAGCAAATCTCTGTAGACTGGGATCATCCCATTGATGCACAAATCCACCAGTTGTTGTTCAGTAACATTTTGATAGGGTGTAGAATACATCCTATTTACTATCTATTGTTTATGCTTTCTTTGCTATTTTTCTTGTAAATTATGTATTTTACGTTTGTTTTGAGTTTTGTAGCTACTTTGGAGTCACACGGAGGAAAAGAGGAAGAAATCACCCAATTTGAGCCAAAAGGGCAAAAATGCCATTTTATTGATTTGATATATGGAGCCCAGTTGAGGTTAAGGGGCAACCCAATTTGGAGGAGTACTAAAGCCAGGCCAGCTATGGTTAAGGGGTTGTCATCACTTTGGATAGCCCTTATCCGAATATATGTGTTATTAACACCCAAACCGGGTGGTCCTATCCTCGGGTGTTTAAATCCACCTCAATCATTATCAACCCTAATCGAGAAGAAACATTTCTGCCCCAAATTATTTGCAGCTGAAACCCAGTCATGGCTGCTGTTACCATTGGCGAGATCGAGAAATGAAGGTGGTGAAATTGAGAGAACAGAATCGAGGATGATGGATTGCTGCTGTGAGGAAGATGGTTTATTTAAGAACACAGATGGGTTTGTGGTAGTAAAGTTGAGTTGCAGTAGAAGATTGATAAACCAAGGAATTTGTGGTTGTTCGATGGAAAGGAAAAGGTGGTGGTTCTGTGTTGACAAAGATGAGCAGAAGCTCAGATAAAGAAAAATAGGTCGTGAATTGAGAACAGCATGAAAGTGAGCTGGGGAGATCGAGAAGTCATAATGATGGTGATTAACTAGGGTTCGAACAAGACTTGCTGTTGCCGTGAAGCATATGGTGGTACTGATTGAATTAGAGGATGAATTACAGCCTGGGGTTACTGCCGATAGAAATCAGTTGATGGTATTTGTTGCTTTGAGATCTATTGTTGGGATTTCGAGTTCGGTTCTTGGATGAGATGTTGCTGCCATCAATTAGTGATTACGAGAGAGATGTGAAGAATTGATTGAAATCGAGAACGAAACGAAGCTGGGTTTGGTTGTTCTGAGATGCAGAAGTACTGCTGTTGTTACAAAGAATGGGTTGGTGGCGTTGATTGAAGAGGCAAAGTAACACAGGACAGAAATTGGGTTTAGAATCTGAGATGCGTATGAGGTTGTAATTGTAAGTCTTGATGCTGAGTTGCAGGCACTGATAGGATGAGATTATGAAGGTGGACTTGTGAACTGTGATGAGCTTAATTGAGCTGGGAAGAGCTAAAGTTGGAACTAAAGCTGCAGAATAGTTATGAAGGTACATTGGCTGCAAAGAATGCAATGAGAGAAGCTGTTGGTGTTGTCTCAGTGGCACTAGTGGTTTGATTTGCAGTGTTTGTTGATGGCAGTTGCCAGTGAAGCTGGTCTGGGATTGAATGGTTTTGCAGGATGAAGCTGGTTGTGGAGTTATGTCAGTGAGATGGCTTGTAGTGGTGCTAATTGCAGGCTGACTATGATGCTGGTGCACTGAGTTAGCTGTAAGAGCAGGTGCTGTGAGCATGGAAGATGAGTTACAGGAGGATAAGCAAGTGCTGATATATGCAAGTGGAGTTCGTGATTGTAGTGCAAATTGTGATCGAGAGTTGGTGCCAAAACGGGCATGGTGGTTGTGGTAATAGATGTATGTGCTAGGACTCTTAACGTAATGAAGGAAAGAACTACCGAATTGGCACGGGAAACACTGTAAAACAGCCGAACTCTACTGGAATTTTTATTCAAATGAGTCAACTCAAATGACTCGTTACACCAACTCAAAAGATTTCACCGACTAAGACCGAGTCGCACCAAACTAACTCAAAGGGTCGACTCACCTCCCTTTGACCCTGTTGACTAACGCTTTGACCGATTTGTTGACCCTTTTGACCGTTAGTCCTAAACGGTGGATCGACGGAATATTCCGTCGAATATTCCTCGACGGCATGAACTCGGAGTGGCCGACGACGATCTATTCCTACCGGATTCCGCCATAATCCCGATTTTCCGATCAAAAATTCCAGAATTTTCATGGATTTCTCTCATGGGTGTGAAGACTTGGACTAGGAATTGGATGGAGAATTGGGCTCAAACTTGGAAAGAGAAGATGGAAGAGTTGAGAAAAGCTTGGATTTGGAAATTGAATTGCAAAAGGAAAAGGATTCTAATCCTTGGAAGAGTTGGAGAATATTGAAGCCTATAAATAGAGAAGTTTTCTACATATCTTTTACACCTCTCTACACATCTCTACACACACAACACTTTTCTTTTATTTATTCTTTGTGTGAACTCTTTAACATGAGTAGCTAATTTTATTATTGATTGAGGATGAATTCCTAGTTCTTAATTTATGTTTTGAGTTTTTGTTTTCAATTCTATCTTGAAGTTTTTCACATGATTATCGTTTGTTTTTACTAATAGGAATGATCTTAAAGACATTCATGATTGATTGATAGATTGTTTGGGTGGCCAACTAAATTGATTTGTCGATTTAATCTAATGCTAGTGAAAGTTAGGGGATAAGTAATCGTTTCTTGACTATTTACATAAGTAGCAAACACGAGACCTTGCGGAGGGATTCCGTGGAGCAATTGTGTGTAGAAACAACGCTAGAAAGTGAACCAAGCGAACCGAGTTTAACTACTAGTACTAAACCTAAATTCATAGATCTTAATGCATTCAGGGAATTACATCTTGTAAGCGAACCTCAAGGTGGTTCTTTTGAATAGAATCGATAACTAAGCGGACACATTACTCGGAAATTAGGGATTTTGGGGCTAGCTAAGCGGACTGCTGCTATCATACGGTTGGTGATAATTTGTGACTAATAACAAGTAGAAAAGAACATAACTTTAATCATTGTTTTGCAACGAAGAAGGATTCCTTGATCTTGTCTCTCTTATTGCTTTCAACTTTATCTTTTAATTGCTTTGTTTATTTTCTTTTGTTTTTTACACCACCCTTTTGTGACAATTTTTACAACTAGAATCTCTTGCTCCTCGTGGGAACAAACTTGACTTCCATTATATTATTTTTAATTGAGTGGAAATATTGATTAATTTGATTGCACCTACGACACGCATCACATTGGGATCATGGCAATCCAAGGCTTGAACCCTGAACCTCTTCACGTAATCATTCAGATTTTTCAGTATTCTTCTGAGCCATCCTTCCTAAGTCGGAAAGAGTAACTTGCTCAGAAACAAAGAAGTATTTCCTGTAGAAAGCATTAATCATTTCTCCCCAATTAGCTATGCTTCCTGGTGCGATGTTGTTGTACCAAGTATATGCTCGACCCATCAGGGATTTTAAAAACTCCTTCAAACGGACGACATGGTTGTGTTCATGCTCTCCTAATGCTTCTAGGAATCGAGAAACATGTTCTCGAGCATTCCCCATTCCATTGTAGAGTATGAAGGTTGGAGAAATGTAACCCATTGGAAGAGGGATTCTTCGCGTAGCAGCAGGATATGGAGGTTGATGACGATGGACTGATGGTTCATGGCCCTTTCCCTGGCTCTCCATTAAACGTTCCAGATCCTCACAAGTGATGAAACTAGCAGGTTCAGGTTCTGCATCTTTGCGGGTTTCGTCATCGTCAGGGACAGAAATAACTTCTGGATCCAGAGCTAGAGATGTTTCCTTGTCTTTTCCTTTCTCCCGAGTTTTGTCTGACATCTTGTCAGTGATAGTTTTGAGATTGTTACATAATTCCTTCTGAGTAGCAGCCATATCAATTTGATTTTTAGCGAGCACTTCCTGAATCTTCATGAGATCAGCGATGGTGGGTGGATTTTCTCTGAGTTCCTCAGGATGTCGACCAAAGAGAGGATGACTTTCGAAATTAGTGTGAGGAGGAGTAGCGTTACCACCACTGTTGGAAGCAGGAACGGTTTCTGGAGTACCACCGTTGTTGCTAGTGCTAGTATTGTTTGGGTTAGGATTGGTAACTGAACCTGACCTAAGATCAACCATTTTGTGAAAATGAGAGATTGCAACCGAGAGATTAATCTCCCACTGTGGTTGCCAATCATGGATGGGGAAAAATGGTTTGCTGGTTTTGTAGGAAAATAAAGAGTCGAGCGTGTGGTCGAGACTCCTCAACCGAGCAAACTGTTAAACCTCACACAGATGCACCGCTGCAAAGGGGTACTTAGATTCGAGAGATCAATCTGTAGGACTCCGGCCTAAACCAAGACAATGGCCGTTCGAGTCAATTCGGTCGCAAAGAGGGAGATGGGTTGATCCGGGAGGGAAGCCGAGAATTGTGTGGGATCATGATGATCAAGGATTGTGGGTGTGTTGAAGGTTTCTGCAATTATTGGTGAATTGTGGAGTTCGAATAAGTTTTGACGGATTGATGAATTCTTGAGAGTAGTTACTCGAGAAATTCTTTATGGACGATTGCTGATAGCTAGTGATCATTCGTTCCCCAATCATGGATTCAGAGACTTATTTATATTTTCATAGTTGTGAACACCTTGATCCCTGTAAGTGTGACGGTTTCATGAGTGGAAGAGTGGGCAAGTGGAAGATCGTGGTAAAGTCAGTTCCATGTCGTGTGGAGACTTGACGGATCTGCACCCACTACTTTGCTAACTCCTTCAACCGTTTACACAACTTACGCACATTTCTCATCGTGGATGAAGTCCATGTGTTGTAGGCCACCAGACCAAAACCCTAGTTGTTATCCCCAATTTGACGTGATTGATGTCTCACGAATCGTGGAGTCTGCATGACAGACGTGTATTTAGTTTGTCAGTTGTTGACTGATTAGACAATGAGTTTAGGTTTTGTTGAATCGAGCATGTTTGACAAATGCTTAGCGATTCATGAATGTTAATGTTGCTCGCTCGAGCAAATATTGTAAATTCAACGAGTTGTTGAATATTGATGAGTTATCAATATATGTGGATTATTCGAGCAAATCGAGCAAGTATTGCTCGATTCACGAAATATCGATAAATTACCAATATTGATAGTTGGATCAATATTCGAGCAACCGAAAGCAAGTATTGCTCAATCCAACGAATTACCAATATCGAGAATTTGACGAAACTAAGCAAGTATTGCTCAATTCGACTAAATACTCAATATTGATAATTTGACGTGCAATTGAGCAAGTATTGCTCAGTTCGACAAATTACTGAATATTGATAGTTGGATCAATATTTGAGCAACTGAGCAAGTGTTGCTCAATTCGACGAAATATTTATTAGTAACGTGACCTAATAAAATATTAAAATATTGGTAGATTACCAAATATTATATGATTAATTCAGATGCTGGTTGTAGAATTCATCATAAATTCATTAGTGTTTGAATCGTGCTCAGAGTGATGATTCGTGGAGCATTTATTTGAAACCCTAATTTCATATCATAGTTGATGAATCGCTGAAAATAGGTCATGAGTGATAGAGGGACCGACCACATGGGATGATGGGCATCCATGTGGTGCCCGGTTCTCGAGTGAGCATGCACCAGGGTTCTCAGTTTGAGGATTGGTGAAAGAATGATGATTAAATATTGGTTTCATCATTTACTAAAATATTGATGGGTTCAGCATTAGGTGATAAAACCTAGGTATGAAAGATGGGGACCGACCAAGAGAGCATGGGACCGGCTCTTGGTGGTCACGTGACCAGTTGTTGGCCGTTTGAGCAATCCCCAGGTTGGTTGGAGATAGTTTGGGCCCAATACAAGCAATTGAGCAAAATAGGTCAGAATTATGAGAACGTGTGGGACCGGCTTTTTGCAAGCCCTAAGGATGACTCTGGTCGGTCATAAAGGCATGCACGTGTTTTTAGTGGTGCCCGTGTCTCCGTCACCGAGAGTTTCAGATTTTCCGATGTGCGTTCGAGCAATGTTGTGAATTTTCGTAAGAGTTTCATCTTGACTGAAATTCTTGATATTTGTTGGAATGATCATGTATGTTCAATTGATTAATATTTTGTAAATATTAAAATAAGTGTATTTTAACATTTAAAATTGTCGTGAGAGGCTAGCTGGTCGTGTGACCTGTTGGCTTTTGGTTTTTCATGATTTGAGCAAAATTTGAGAAGTTATGACGAAATCATGTTTTTTGCTCAAACCAAGGAGTTTCATGAATTTAGGAAAATAATAATTATAAAAGACTAGGGATTGCAAGGTGTGGGACCGGCCACGGCTAGGGCATGGCCGGACGGCTATGTTGCCCGGTCCCGCACACTTTTTGATGTGAATCAATAATGTTGTAGTAAAAATGTTCGTTGAGACTTGTGAAAGCAATGGATTTTAGACTTATAAAAATTAATAATAAAGAAAACTTAACACAAAATTGATTCAAGATATGAGAAAATAACCAAGACACTGATTCCAAAGATACACATGAATGAATAACGGTAAATAACCCAAAACTCTAATTATCTTTTAAATCCCTTGTTTCTTAATTCACAAATAATCAGGCAAATTCTCAAAAATTAATTGTATCCCCTAAGCATAGATTATCTTAGAACAAGCATAACCTATCTAATTGAATCACAACTAATGAAAAGAATTTTGCAAACAAATAAAACTCTGCAAAAGCAGTGATTGAGTGAATTATTAATTATAAATTAGAGAAAATAAAATAGTTACCAATTATTCATGCGTAAATAGCTTCCTCATTGCCTTGGTTGTGGGAGAATTAGCTGCTCATCATGTTGGAAACACGCTCAAAAATCATTATTATTGCTCAAAGGAGGTGTACAAATGATGAAATGGAGAAAATGATGAAAATCGGGTGTTTGCAATGATTATAATTGTTGCAAACACTGTTACAAAGAACTATAAAGAAAAACTGTCACTGTTGCTTTAAGACTGTCTCCAGAACTACGACCCACGATTGTGAGTCGTTATCACCGTGATAAACGACTGGTTTGAGGTGCGTTGAATGTTCTTCGTGTTCTTGAATGGCAAGAACGAAGCAGCGAGAATTCTCTAACTTGATTTTTATTGCTCCGTGGTTGCTCGGACTCTCCCAATCTCTCTCAGATCTCTTTTCTATGCTCCCACAGGCCTTTTTATACTCAACAGGTACGAGAAATCTCATCAATAAATACCAACAATTCTCTTTTACTCTCCATGCAAGATACGAGATTTTTCCATTATTTTGTTCATCACGCGCCTGCAGCTGTTATTTTCTTCCTTATTTACCTTCTACACTCGTCTGGTAACAACCCACACACTCCAAACACGAGCAGTGCACGTCTCAAACTCACAGCGATTCATGATATCCCGTGAATATTTCCATCCATGACGTGCTACCCTGTTTCCTCCTCGCGAGTTATCTAGCCAAATTTAGACGACGAATCAACCCATACCAACCCCGTTAGGCTCTAACAAGTCATCCCATGAAATTTCATCCATTGAATCGCATTAAAACTCCTCCAAATGACGAATCAAAATCACAAAGAAGTGCCACCATTTTCCCCGCCAAAAATAAAATTCAAATGAAGAAGAAGGTCAGCCCTTATCCAACAAACTGGGGTGCGAATATCAGTTGGGTGCCCCTAGTAATTGGGTTACCCCTTATCCAAAGTGGGAGTCCGAATAGCAAATGTCCTCCAGGTGTTCCGAGCAACTTTTCGAGCCGAATTTTCCAACAATCTTTATTTCCAAAAAAATACCTACAAACACAAAACACTATAATAAGGACAAAAACGAGTACTAACAATACGAAACATTTAGGACAAATTAGACACATAAATGCGTCTATCAAATTCCCCCAACTTATTATTTGCTAGTCCCGAGCAAATCTAATAAAATGACTACACTTAGCACGTGCAGCAAGCCGCTAAACTGCTAGGTGGCCCTAGTGGCTGAGTGTTGTCTCCGAGGGTTTACCAGAGGTGTACCCACAAAACCTTTACCTGCACTTAGCTATCTACGCGAAACCTTGGAAGGCACTAAAGAATCTCCTTGGTTGGCATACTTATTGACTGCGGAGGAAGTACCGATGCGAAATTCCAATTGTTGTACACGAGTTTGCACTCAAGCATACTAAAATTCATATAAAGTGACAGCTCTACTCGGATAGTTTCGGACATCATAAACCGGAGTCAACTAATCACATGGATAGATTAAGAAGATGGATGTAAAAACGTGGATGATGTTGACTAAGGTGAACCTATCCTAATGGATGAGATACTGGTCTGGACTAATATCAACACACTGGCATATACAAGGGGACCAGTGATCGATAATCCTAACTCTAGGTCAATTCAGCTGGCATATACAAGGGTACCAGTGATCGACTTTATTGTATTTATTCCGTTGGTCTAGTGGTCTGGTCTCATTTTTTTTTTTTCAATTTTTTTTTTTTTTATATATCTCAGTCACTCTATTTCACCCTAGCAATGGTAAAGAGAAAAATAAAAGAAGTGATCAGGATTCTTTCGATGTTTCCATCACGAGGATATGGCGAAACTACCATGTTTTCTTTTTCTAACACCTGAGCTCTGTGCTTTTATGAATAGACTCTTTAGATGTTTCCATCTAATCAGATTGGTTCCTCAACTCCTACAACCAAAATGCTTCTATCCACTTAGATTGGTTAGTGCCATCCTTAATAAACATAAATTTCTAGGCTCTGGAGTTTATTTATTGCAACTAAAAACTAACAAGAAGTTTCTTCCCCACCCCCAAACTTAAATCTAACATTGTCCTCAATGTTTCTAATGAAAGAGCAATACCAAAAAGTAAAGTAACATGAGGAATCGGAAAGAGAGAAGTTGGAAAGATAGTACATGGGTGAAGAGAGAAATCAAAAACTAATATATAACATACAATCGTCTCGATGGTCAATCAAGGGTAAACAGGGTCCTCCCGGAGGGACCTCCTCAACATCACATGTAGGAAAGGGCTCTAAAAAGGGTTTCAATCTCTGACCGTTAACCTTCGAAGAACTACTACCATCCTGTCTCGATCTCAACAGACTCCATGAGGAAAGACAAAGTGCGAAAAATAAAAGGACCCGTCCACCGAGAACGTAACTTCCCGGGGAAAAGATGCAAGCGGGTATCATACGGAAGAACTTTTTGACTGGAGAAAATGACTTCCGTAAAATATTTCTATCATGCACAAGTTTCATTTTGTTCTTATACTCCTTCGCACTATCGTAAGCATCTATACGAATCTCGTCCAACTCATTGAGCCGGAGTTTCCTATGGGCTCTGCCTTGTCAAGTGAAAAATTTAGCCGCTTAACAGCCCAATAAGCTCTATGTTCTAACTCAACAGTAAATGACATGACTTGCCATAAACAAGCCGATAAGGCGACATTCCAATAGGGGTTTTAAACGCAGTACGGTAAGCCCATAAGGCATCACTAAGCCTATACGACCAGTCTTTCCGATTAGGATTAACTGTTTTCTCTAATATACGTTTTATCTCTATATTAGAAACCTCTACCTGACCACTAGTCTGCGGATGATATGGGGTAGCTACCTTATGTGTTGTTTATGGGTGAAAGCTATTCCTGTATAATTTGGTAATTTAGGGTGTGGATGAGGAATGAATCTAAACCTTAAACAAATGCACTGCGCGGTGAGTGCTTGTAGATTCGAGAGATCAATCTGTGCAAGTCCGGCCTAAACCAAGAAATTGCCATTCCAGACTTGTTTCGCTCACAAAGTGAAGGAGATGGGGTTGATCTTAGGGAGGGAAGCGAAGAAGGTGTTGAGATTGTGAAGGTGTTGGCTTGCTTATGACTTGTAACAGAAAGGTGAGCAGGCTTGTGATTGATGCAAGCAAGCTCTGGGTGTTGGAATACATTTTGTATTAACACTTGGTTTTCTGTCTCGTCTGGACTTGTGTTATTGTTTGAAATAGGGCGGAGAACCTATTTATACAAGTCATTGAGCCTTATTCACGTCTCTCGTGGGAAGTGGAGGAAGTGGAGTGATAGAGTAGTGGAGATGTGCGTCGGTGCCACACGACCAGTCTTGCCCACTTCTCCCGTTCATCTCTAACCGTCCATGACTTCCCCGACACGTTCTTGTGATGGCGCGTTGCACGCCGCACGTCGTAAACCGCCGCACCAATACCCCGCATGTATCCCCCGCTTTGTGACATGATTGATGTTCGGAATGTGTGGATCGTGGATCCATGAAAGATAGCATGTAATGCTGAATTGAATAATGTGTTATTCAGTGAGTCGATACTTGTGAAGTATCGTGTGTATTTTATGTGTGTATCGCATTATGGTGTGGTAAAGTGATGGGTAACGACGCCTCACCGACCAAATAACTCCCGACCGTGGTTGTATAACCAAGTCAGAAGTTGGACGGATGAGATGATCTTTGAGACACTCATCTGCGACCGTTAATGAATATTAGGGTTTTTTGAAGAGGTGCGCAAGCATCACTCTTCAGCTTGGTCGAAAACAAGCATGGAAGGGGATTTGGAGAGGACCAACCGGGCATATGTGTAGACAGCACGTCGGTGTGTACGTCCATACCTCACTGTCCCATGAAGGCGCGATCTAGGCCACTCAATTTGACCTGGTAAAGTTGAGTGGTTGAGATCGGTTGCGGCAATCCATTGCCGCAAAGGAGTTGGAAACCGCGTGACATCCCAAGTTTGGGCACGTGTTTCAAGACGACCCATCTTGGTCGGTCTTGGTCGATCATACCAGCGTGTAGGTGGTAGGCTGGTGTTTACACCTATACCTGACTATCCCATGAAAACGTGATCTAAGCCACTCAAATCATCCTAGGTGAAGTTGAGCGGTCGAGATCGGTTGTGGTTTGGGAGGCGTGGCCATGCTAGTTTGGACGCACGTTTTGGATTAACTAGGCATGATATGCCTTGGCCGAACACATGAGGAGGTAGATGGGCCCACGGTGGTCATGCTTTGGTATGACCGGCCCTTGCTTAATCTAATCTGTGACCCTCCATTCGTGCTTTATAGAAGATGGACGCGCGTGATGGCTTGAAACCCTAATTTTGGCTTTCAAAGCCGTGCGCCATCTCTTGTTTGGGTGACAATTTTGTCACGACCAACCATGGTTGGTTTTGACCGATTGGTCAAGTGTGTGGCGGGCCCACGGTGATCGTGTTGACATGCTCTGGGCCCTTTGAATCTACATCTACACCCTCCATCTATACCTGCGAAGATGGATGGTTGAGACCGCTTTGCGACACATGTAATATGCCGCAAACCCTAATTTAGGTTTTCCGTCCATAATGCTTGGTATGAACGGTTTCTTGGCAAGTCTAGGCCAATGACCGACCATGCGGGGTCGGTCGTGGGTATTCCATACCGTGCTTGGGGGTGATGGAATTGATCCTGGGGTCATCCAATCATGCTTATGGAGTTGGATGATCGCGATCGATTCATATCCTGACCGATACGGTCAGGTCCGGATGCTCAATCGGGCTAGTATAACACACCGAGAGGGGCTCAATCGGGATAGTATAACACACCGAGAGTCAGCCTGTACGGGTATTTCGTACATGGTTTCATTATAATGCTTGGAGGTTCGTGTTACTCTGTAAGAGTAACACTCAGTCGTCATGCCACACTGATAATGAGTACTGGAAATACAAGGCTGATATGAAATTCACAGGATGGGATTGTTGCCACATGCTCCAACCTGGAGGAATTTCATGTATTCACGAATGGGATTGTTGCTACATGCTCCATTCTTGGTGAATTAAGTGAGGGAGTATCCAACACTTATAAATGGCTTTATCTTTTACAAGATGTCAGCGCATGATTTTTTCTGGTTTTTTACAAATTTAACCTTAAACGAAAATCCACCATCAACATGTGTAATACCATATTTCTTCATCAGAAGCCTAAAAGGTCCATTACAAAAGTGCGACCCTCCATCACTAATTATAGCTCGCGGTGTACCAAAACGTGTAAGTATATTATTTTTCAAGAACTCAATCACAACCCTATGGTCATTGGTTTTACACGCAACCGCCTCAATCCACTTAGAGACATAGTCTACGGCGACAAGGATGTATAGGTTACCAAAGTAATTAGGAAACGGACCCATAAAGTCAATACCCCACACATCAAAGACCTCAACGATTAAAATAGGGTTCAAGGGCATCATGTTCCTACGGTAAATGGTTCCTAATTTACGGCAACGTTCACAAGTAACACAAGAATCGCGGGAGTCTTTAAACAACGAAGGCCAAGAGAATCCACACCGCAATATCTTAGCAAGAAGTCTTCTTAGCACTAAAGTGACCCCCACAAGCATGATCATGACGGAAGGAAATAATACTGGACTGGTCACTCTCGGGTATACATCTCCTAATAACTGTCCGGACAATACTTAAATAAATAAGGATCATCCCAAAAGAAGTGCTTAACCTCGGCTAAAAACCTAGAACGATCTTGTTTACCCCAATGTTGGGGCATTCGACCAAGAATAAGATAATTCACTATATTTGCATACCAAGGTGATTGGG
The DNA here is from genome assembly GCA_023531295.1 of Papaver armeniacum. Classification (NCBI taxonomy): domain Eukaryota; kingdom Viridiplantae; phylum Streptophyta; class Magnoliopsida; order Ranunculales; family Papaveraceae; genus Papaver; species Papaver armeniacum. Next base: position 106,927 of record JAJJWW010002012.1, on the reverse strand, counting down.
AAACAGAGAACAATTGTTCATCAGAAAGCTATCCCTTATATGAAGGGAATCATTAGGAGAACTAACAACCACCCTAGACAAGTGGTCAAGCTACTACATTTTCTCGCACCCTTTTTGTCTCTAATGTCTGGACAAAATTCTTGTAATAAAAGGATCCATCTAATCAATCTAGGTTTGGTATCCTTCTTAGACAAAAGGTATTTCAAAGCAAAGATGATCGGTATAGATTACGATCTTAGAACCTAAGAGATAGGGTCTAAACTTGTCTAAGGCAAACACAATGGCCAACAATTCCTTGTCTCGTAGTGGTGTAGTTTAACTGGGCATCATTCGAGTTTTGCTAGCATAGTAAATCACATGAAGTAATTTGTTTTCTCGCTGACCTAGCACAACACCAATAGCATAATCTGAAGCATCGCACATGATCTCAAAGGGTAGGTTCCAGTTAGGTTCCTGAACTACGGGGGCGGTAGTGAGCAAAGTCTTAAGCTTCTCAAAAGCCTCTAAACAAGCATCATCAAAGACAAACTTAACTCTTTTGCAAGCAAATTGCAAAGAGGTCTAGAAATCAAGCTAAAATCCTTAATGAATCGACGATAAAAACCTGCATGCCCTAAGAATGACCTAATATATTTTACGGTTTTTGGGACCTGTAAAGTCTTAATAAGGTCAACTTTGGCTTTATCTACCTCCATACCCTTAGAAGAAACGATATGCCCTAAAACAATTCCTGATTGAACCATGAAATGACATTTCTCCCAATTAAGCACCATATTCTTTTCCTTACATCTAGTTAACACTAATGACAAATGATGCAAGCACTCATCGAAAGACGAACCAAAGAAAAATCATCCATAAAGACCTCCAAGAACCGTTCTACCATATCTGAAAATATGCTCATCATGCAACGCTGAAAAGTCGCATGGGCGTTACATAGCCCGAAAGGCATGCGTCTATACGCAAAGGTACCAAAGGGACATGTAAAAGTGGTTTTCTCCGGTCTTTTGGGGCAATAACGATCGATTATAGCCGAGTAGCCATCTAAAAAGCAAGAATGACTATGTCCAGCTAATCTCTCAAGCATCCGGTCGATGAAGGGAAGGGGAAAGTGGTCCTTCCTAGTGACCTTGTTCAATTTCCTATAGTCAATACAAACACGCCAACCCGTGGTCACTCGGGTAGGGATTAACTCATTGTTATCATTCGGACTACGATGTCACGGATTTCTTGGGAACAACCCGAACGGGGCTGACCCACTTGTCATCCGAAATGGGGTAGATAATGCCCGCATCTAACACTTAAGAACCTCGGTTCGAACTACTTCTTTCATATTAGGGTTTAGTCTTGGTTGCATCTCCCTAGAAGGTTTGGTATCTTCCTCTAAATAGATCCGATGCATACAAACAAGTAGGACTTATACCCTTAATGTCCGCTATGGTCCACCCTAAAACTTCCTTGTTGTTTTGAAGGACGGTCACTAGCCTACTTTCCCGATCACTATCCAAGTCGGAAGCAACAATCACGGGTAAAGTTTCGGATGGGCCTAAAAACACATACTTCAGGGGTATCCTGGCAATGGTTTTAGGTCCAACTTAGGAGGCTCTTCTAACGAAGGAACTAGGGTAGACTTAGAAATGGTAGTGGTTCGAACTTAGGTTTCCATCCATTACTAGTGTCTAACAAAGGGGTTGAATCTAACAAAGCATTCACCTCATTGATCACATCATCATCATCAAAATCAATCCCAAAGTGAGCTAGGAAGTTCTCTAATGGATCTTCTAACAAAGTGTTTGGTAATGACTCCTCGACTAATGTTCCTATCATGTTCACCTCTTCTATGCTCGAGTCATCTAGTTCAGAGGGTAGCTTACTAATATGAAAGACGTTCATCTCAATAGTCATATTACCAAAAGACAAATTCATAATACCAGTTCGACAGTTAATGATCACATTGGATGTAGCTAAAAACGGGCGACCTAAAATTACCGGTATCTGGTTCTCCGGGTCGTGACAAAGTTGGGATAACAAAATCCACCGGATAAATAAACTTTTCGACCTCTATGAGAACATCCTCGATCACACCCCGATGAATTTTAACGGACCTATCAGCTAACTGAAGAGTCATATGGGTAGGTTTCATCTCACCAAGTCCTAGCTTAAGGTACACATGGTATGGGAGTAAGTTCACACTGGCTCCTAAGTCAAGCAAAGCTTTCCCAACACGGTATTTACCTATTGTGCAAGAAATAGTAGGGGACCCTGGGTCTTTATACTTAGGAGTAGTGGTATTCTGAATGATAGAACTCACGTGACTAGCTAGGAAGGCTTTCTTTTGAACACTAAGCTTGCGCTTTCGTGTACATAAGTCCTTAAGAAACTTGGCATAAGCGGGAATCTGCTTAATCGCATCCAACAATGGGAGGTTGATAGTAACATGCTTAAAAACCTCCAATATATCATTAAAGTTGGACTCCCTCTTAGTTGGAACTAGCAGCTGTGGGAATAGGGCTCTAGGAACAAAGCCTGACTCAATATGACCCTCATTGGTCTCTTTAGAGACTCTATTAGCCTCCTCGGTTTCTGGTTCGGAAGGGTGAACTACAGCATATTCACTATCAGGCATGGTTACCTTGTTGTCTACCACTCTACCACTCCTAAGGGTTTTAATAGCATTCACATGATGGGATGGTCCTTCACCTACTTGATGAACTCCTCTAGGATTGGGCTGAGTTTGACTAGGAAACTTACCTTTTTCCCTCAAAGACTCATTTATCCGACTAACTCCGGGTTTTCAACTCGGAAATAGCCCGAGAGTTAGCATAACCTATACTCTTACTTTCTTCTATCCCTTGCGCAACCATTTGGTTGATCTTTTCGAGCTTTTAATAAATGAGGCGAGAGTATCCTCTAAACTTGTGATCTTTTTATCCGAAGGGTTCTCAAACTGGTTTTGACTCAAGGGTTCTTTGCATAACCAAAACCTCGGGGAGGCTGAGAATTACTAGATCGGGCCTTGATTCTGGCCCTTAGACCAAGAAAAATTAGGATGGTTTATCCAACCAGGGTTGCAGGTCTCTGAGTATGGTTCAAACTTTTGACGGTTCTCAAACCTAGCTTTGTTATAGACAACATGGGCTTGTTCTTCACTAACATGACCTTCCCAAAATGAGTTATCGGGCTCTATTCCACAACTAGAGACTTGAGAGGCTCTATTAGGTTCAACAAAGGACATATTTTTAGATGACCCATTTCCAAAGCTTCTAACCTTCTAGACAAAGCAAAAACTTAGCATCCGACTCGAAGCTTGTATCTACCACATTGGTTCTACCTCTATTGATCAAGAGTCTTTTAGGGGTTCAACACAAGACTCCCACTTTGTTGGGATTTCTCAAAGAACAACTCCTAAGAAGGTAAAGGCATCCTCAACACTTTTATTAGTAAATTCACCAAAGACACATAGACTCGACCATGGCTTTGGTCGAATAGTCTAAACCATCATAAATAATCCCTACAAGTTTCATCTTATCGAATCCATGGTGAGGACACTGAGATAAGAGATCATTGAATCTCTCTAAAAACCTATAAAGAGACTCTCCCTCTTGTTGCACACTAGCACTAATTTTCTGCTTAACAACTGCAGCTTTATGCTTAGGGTAGAATTTCATATAGAAAGCTGCGATCGCCTGCCATGTTTCAATGGATTCACTGGTAGGTTGTTCACCAGTGTCTTGGCTTTATCTCTCAAGGAAAAGGGGAACATCTTAAGTTTCAAAACTTCATCGAAGGTCTTTTATTCTAACTGTCCCACAAATTTCCTCAAAGTCCTTAATATGAAAATAAGGGTTCTCATCATCTTTTCCTAAGAATATAGGGATCATCTGAAGAATACTAGCTTTTATCTCGAAGTTAGCCGTATTGGCTGGCAATTTAATACACGAAGCTCGGTTGGTCCTAGTTGGGAACATGTAATCTTTCAAAGTAGTCATTGCTGGCACAGCTGAAGTACTAGGGGTACTTTCTTCAAGAAGAGACAGATTCTCGAAACTGAAGTTTCCAAAAACGGGGCTCTCAAAAAAGAGTCTTCGAGTTCCCCGCATTCACAAGAAGAACTACTAGGTTTGTCACTAATCAAACGACCTAGAGTATTTCTTTTCCAAGCCCGTTTTCTAATGACCTCGGGCATACACTAGAAAAACAAAATAAAAAAAAATAAAAAATCCTAAAAGGATGGGAGATTCTATGCAAACACAAACAAGGCTGACTCCACCACAACAAACCTAATGATATCTAGCAAACAAAAAGCATGATGGCTCCACTTAGATTTTTTTCTAGACCAACTTTTAATCCTTCAAAAGGGAATTTGTTACAATTTAAGCAAACCCCTCTGGATCAATCCGAGTCAAAGTAATTTGAATCAAGGCGAGGGAAGCTCATTGGAGATTTGATACCCAAGGCCTCACCGCTATTACAAGGTGGCGCAGTCACGCATTCAACTTCACAGAAACCATCATGAACTTCGAAGTATGTTAAAAGAGTAACCAAAATTTTTCGAGCGACTTTCCTACTAAGCTCGTTACCCTATCGGTCTCGTTCTATTCAAATTTTAAGGCTTAGGTTCGCGTTAAGTATTGTTTTCCTAAGGCGGGCAAGAAGTGAACGGTGATGAAATCCGAACCCTTATCTTGTATGGCCAGTCCTTGCCCTTTACTAGGAAATTAAAACAGCCATTTTCAAGTCCTCAGCATATATTCACACGAAGGAAGACAAGAACTCACGGCAGGGGATTCGCGAGTGTTTCGACAAACTTACCTCCCATTCCAGACGGGGGATGAACCGTTGTAGTCGACTCGGGCCACGACTCCTATGTCATGTACGAACCCGAGGGGCCGAGACGATATCGTAATCGTTGTCCTTCTCTGCACACAGTTTATATTTAATACTACCCTTCCGTAGGGTTTAAAAAAATTAGGAATGTCCAAATGTCCAAGTCCAAAAAGTAAAAGTGCAAAAGAAAAGGAAAGTCTAAAAAAAAAATGTCTAAAAAAAAATAAAAATGTCTCTTTTTTTTTTCTCTCTTTTATAAAATATAAAATAAATCTTCTTCTTTCGCTCCTTTCGCTTTGTCTTTAACTCCAAATCTTTAAGTATCCACCAAAAGCTTTGGCAAATTTTTCTTTCTCTCCAAATCCCAAAATCTGAAAGGAAAAGACAAAAACCCAAAAACGTAAAGAAGAACAAATAAATAAAAACCTAAAAGAAAATCTAAAACTCTAGCCTAAAGACAAGTCCGTCGGCGGCGCCAAAAATTGATGTGAATCAATAATGTTGTAGTAAAAAGGTTCGTTGAGACTTGTGAAAGCAATGGATTTTAGACTTATAAAAATTAATAATAAAGAAAACTTAACACAAAATTGATTCAAGATATGAGAAAATAACCAAGACACTGATTCCACTATTACACATGAATGAATAACGGTAAATAACCCAAAACTCTAATTATCTTTTAAATCCCTTGTTTCTTAATTCACAAATAATCAGGCAAATTCTCAAAAATTAATTGTATCCCCTAAGCATAGATTATCTTAGAACAAGCATAACCTATCTAATTGAATCACAACTAATGAAAAGAATTTTGCAAACAATTAAAACTCTGCAAAAGCAGTGATTGAGTGAATTATTAATTATAAATTAGAGAAAATAAAATAGTTACCAATTATTCATGCGTAAATAGCTTCCTCATTGCCTTGGTTGTGGGAGAATTAGCCGCTCATCATGTTGGAAACACGCTCAAAAATCATTATTATTGCTCAAAGGAGGTGTACAAATGATGAAATGGAGAAAATGATGAAAATCGAGTGTTTGCAACGATTATAATTGTTGCAAACACTGTTACAAAGAACTATAAAGAAAAACTGTCACTGTTGCTTTAAGACTGTCTCCAGAACTACGACCCACGATTGTGACTCGTTATCATTGTTGATAAACGACGGTTTGAGGTGCGTTGAATTTTCTTCGTGTTCTTCAATGGCAGCAATAGCAGCAGAATTCTCTAACTTGATTTTTATTGCTCTGTGGTTGCTCTGGACTCTCCCAATCTCTCCGTATCTCTTCTCTATGCTCCCACAGGCCTTTTTATACTCAACAGGTACGAGAAATCTCAGCAATAAATACCAACAATTCTCTTTTACTCTCCATGCAAGATACGAGATTTTTCCATTATTTTGTTCATCACGCGCCTGCAGCTGTTATTTTCTTCCTTATTTACCTTCTACACTCGTCTGGTAACAACCCACACACTCCAAACACGAGCAGTGCACGTCTCAAACTCACAACGATTCATGATATCCCGTGAATATTTCCATCCATGACGTGCTTCCCTGTTTCCTCCTCGCGAGTTATCTAGCCAAATTTAGACGACGAATCAACCCATACCAACCCTGTTAGGCTCTAACAAGTCATCCCATGAAATTTCAGCCATTGAATCGCATTAAAACTCCTCCAAATGACGAACTGAAAATCTGCCAGTAGTGCCACCATTTTCCCGCCAAAAATAAAATTCAAATGAAAAAGAAGGTCAGCCCTTATCCAACAGCTGGGGGTGCGAATATCAGTTGGGTGCCCCTTAGTAATTGGGCTACCCCTTATCCAAAGTGGGAGTCCGAATAACAAATGTCCTCTAGGGGTGTTCCGAGCAACTTGTCGAGCCGAATTTTCCAACAATCTTTATTTCCAAAAAATACCTACAAACACACAAAACACTATAATAAGGACAAAAACGAGTACTAACAATACGAAACATTGATGACAAATTAGACACATAAATGCGTTTATCACCTTTCCCTATTTTATAATATTATTTTTCATGAATCCTTGAAGTTAAGCAGAATCCTTGGAGTTATGGAGAATCCATGAGTTTTTGTTGAAACAAAGGAGTTCATGAGATTAGGGAATAATAATTATAAAATCTAAGGATTGTGAGGTGTGGGATCGACCACGGCGGCCGGCCATGCCCGGTCCCGCACACATTTCCTTATTTTATAACATTATTTCATGAATCCATGAAGTTATGGAGGATTCATGAGTTTTTGCAAAAACAAGGAAAGTTGCTAAAACCAAGGAGTTTTCATGAGTTCATGAAATAACAAAAAAATAAGGAAAATAATGGAAGAGGCATGGACCGACCATGGCTAGGGCACGGCCGGCCGGTGGGCCCGGCCCTGGGCGCCTCTTATTATTTTATTGATATTTGTTGTTTTCTCCTGTTTTGCGTAAGATTCCTCATTGTTTCATATTTTTTGGATGCTCGTTTGTGCATCCAGGTGCTTAGTCGTGCATCATTGTCGAATACACTAGCACCATTTTTGTGGGGCTTACTCAGTGATGATCCAGATGCCCGGTTGTTGAGTATTTATTACTAATTTATGAAATTTAGTGGAGAATAATTCATGAACCTGAGTAATAAAAATGAATAGTTGTTTATTATTAATTCATATGATCAACTGTGGATTCGACTACGAATTTAGAATAATAAAACAAGCATTACCATCTTATGGGATCGTGGATTCGACCATAGAATCAGAGTAATTAAAATTATCTATCATCATTTCATGAGATCAGTTGTGGATTCGATCATGAAGTCGGAATAACGAGATAATGTAGTAGTTTATTGCCATTCAATGAGATCAATTCGTGGATTTGATCATGGAATCGGAGCAATTTTTTATTGCCATTCCATGGGATCAGGCCGTGGATTCGACCATGGAGTAGGAGCAATTGTTATTGCCATTCCATGGGATCAGGCCGTGGATTCGACCATGTAATAAGAGCACTTGTTTATTGTCATTCCATGGGATCAGGTCGTGGATTCGACCATGGAATATGAGCAATTGTTATTTCCATTCCATGGGATCAGGCCTTGGATTCGACCATGGAATAGGAGCAATAATAGATTATTCTAGGAATTCAGTGGTGAATGTCGCGGCAGAATTAATCTATTGCAAAAAAGATATTTGCCAGTTAAAGCGTCACATCTATTCTGAATGGTGCATAGTCAGGGACTCACGGTGTTGTTTACGACCTGAAGGTGTTAGTGCTCTCAATCTACGGAGAACCGCCTGAATCTATACACGGTCTCTCCACATAATCAAGGAACGGTAAGTGTCACCGACGTCCTGAAGGCGTCCGTCGCCCAACTATTCTTCTATGTGGAGGTGGGTCTCTCTACTGCAGTCAGGGAACAGTGAGTGTCACCGACGTCCTGAAGGCGTTAAGCTCTCAATCTACAGAGAACCGCCCAAATACGTTATTGTGCATAAAGGTCACGACGAAATGCCAGGGATCGAACGCTCATCTAGTGGAGGTTTTTCGAAAACATATTCATCATGGCTTCGTAAAATATGAATCTTTGCATGCCTGAAAGCCGTGTCAAAAACATGCCTCATGATTTTACGGTTTTAACCTTTGTTGAAAATCCATCATCTACAAGTACGAGTGTAAAAGGGTTTTCTTTTGTACCATTCACGGAGAAGGGCAGCTGCCCGTGAGCGCCAATGCTACATGGCCGGACTAACAGTGCATCAGTGCTTATACTTATTACAAGAGTCGATCAAGTGTTTCATGGTAATCCTTCCATGCCTTGTCTTTTCAATTTGTTCTTGTCTGTCACCATCTATTGCTTACCCCGCAACAATGTCACTGTTACGTACTAAGCATGGAACTTAATGTTGATGGTGGTTTTTAGTTCAGGGTCAAAAATGTAAAACCCTGTATTTAATGTGTTGTCATCCTGCAAAGGAAAAAAAGCCATTTGAAAGTGATGAGTGTTCAAACCTCTTTACTTATATATGTATTGAGTAATTCGACATATTTATGAAATTTATCAGAATGGTGCATCAATCCCAGATATTCTATAAAATTCAACCTATCGCATTAGTTACTAATGCATTGACCTGCCTTATATTTTCCTATGCTATGTTCTCAGCTGAACTCTCATTATTGACATGACATGATGATGAAGTGTTCACTCTCAGCAGAGTAGCATGAATCTCCCGAAGTTCCAGTATTGACATTTGCATGAAAATACCCACACATGCTGCATCACTCTCCGACAAAGAGAATCTCGTATCGACACACTTTTAAGTTAGCTCGATCACGCTTGAATTCCTTAGGGAAAATCTAGACTGTTAATACCAGTCTCAGAAACGATCACGGCCACACAATTTGGACGCGTATTACAGCAAGCCTAGACCACCCCTGACAGAACTAGGTAATCACCACATTGACCGCCGGCGGGCCCACTAGTGCTCCGACCGGCCGAACTTTATGTAACCCTTTCCAGCGTTGTCAAACGCCAACCCTAAATAGGGTGGTTGCGCTGATTAAAAGAAGCTCGAACGAGCTAGACTGTTCAAAACAGTCTTATAAAGTATCACGATCGTCCAACTTCGCCAGCCTGGTTGGAAGGCTTGGATCTTTCTACGAGTGATTAAGGAAGTGCCAGCATGCACACAGGTGGCTCTGCATTCCCCCCACTCGATCGGTCTGTTCACAGCAAGTCCGCAAAGTAATGAATTGTTTGCCCAATCTATGGCAGACGCGATGCTTTTAAAACCCTAATATGGGTCGCAGAAGCGTATTAGTGTCTTAAATCGATCACGACCATCCAACTTATCTAGCCTGTTTGGATGGCTTAGATCGCGTTCTGGACAATCAAGAAGGTGCGCATGAGTCCACCACCAGCTCAACGTTATCTTTGTTTGATCGAATTACCCATGGGAAGTCAATGATGCATCGAATTGCTCGATCGAACTAGAGAAGTCGTGGCTGTTTCAAAACCCTAATTGGGTTTACGACAACACACTTCAGTCGTAACTTGATCACAACCATCCATCTTCACCAGCCTAAACGGACGGTGTAGATCTAAATTTAAGTGGTCCCAAAGGTGTTAACGTGACCATCATCGACCCACCTTTACACATGACCGGCCGGCCTATGCAAACCAGGGTTCGATGCCTCGAAACGCACACCCAAAGGGTGGTGGGTCACACGGTTTCCAAACCCTAAATTGTATCAACGACAATATGCAACTGCCGTAAATCATCTCATCCATCCAACTTTGCATGCATAGTTGGATGATGTAGATTTATTTCCAGCAAACTCGCAAAACAGCATGACAATCACCAACCACCTCTCTTCCACGGGGAGCGATCGACCAAATGATGGCTCGCCCAAGCGGCCTTCAAACGATCACCCGAAGGTGGTCGGACATGCTGCTATTTTAAAACGTTAAATTCGCGACTTATTCAATCAAGCTTTAAAACAATGATGCTTCATGCATATAGATTGTCTTGAGCTGCTTGCTTAAAAGCGATGTATTACATGCATCGAACACATGCAATATTTTATGAATATCGACTCCATAAGCAACTTAGTTGTTTCACCTAATAGCACCGTATGCTATTATTTGCGGCAAGTCCCCCACGACTTGACCCACTTATTCGAGACATCACACATGTCGCAAACTGGGGGATACTCACTGGGGTATTGGTCTGGTGGTTTACAACGTGTGGCGTGCAATGCGTCCATTATGAGAACGTGTCGGGAAAGGATGACGGTTAACAACGATGAGAGTAGTGGATGAAGATGTGACCACGTGATGATCACCACTTCTTACACGACCCCACTACTCCACAACTTAACTTCCTCCACTTCCTACGAGATCAGGGTGACGCTCAAATGACTTGTATAAATAGGTTTTCAATCTATTTTGAAAAAAAGAACACAAGTGTTATCAACACAAGTAGCCAGAAACCATTTTCTGACGCAAGTCATAAACAGCCACACCTTCAACACTCCCTAAGATCTCAAACACCTTCTCCGCTTCCCTCCCTAAGATCAACCCTTCTCCTTCACCTTGTGACCGAATTGAATCTGGAACGACCATTTCTTGGTTTAGGCCAGAGTCTTACATATTGATCTCTCGAACCTAAAAGCATTCCCGTGCAGTGCATTTGTTTAGGGTTTGAATTCGTTTCTCATCAACACACCCCAAATTATTAAAAACAACAGAATCACTTTTTACCCCAAAACAGGAGTTAATGTTGCAACTCATTTATATAGTTCAACATGAGATGTTCTGCAGTGTTCATATACCATCATTCTTTCTCATCAAATTGGCACCACATATCCTGAAAATACCTAAAAAAGATTAATTTTTTAGTTTGACGATATCAAACTACATCACAAATATAACATAAAAGTATTAATAAGACAAGCGATACTCACATCTATATCCCAATTGACGCTATAAATGGGTTTATGAACTGCACTCAAATACTCATTTCCAATAAGTTTCGTGACCACCTTACCATCCTCGTCAGTTATGCAAACAGAAGGCGTTGTTGGTACACATGGGAAGCTCGACCGGCTCAAACTCATTTGTATATATGGATTGCCTACGTGGTGGTGGGTGAAGAATATAAGCATTAGGATTGCCTCCACACACTCGGAGTACTTTCCGACTGACTTGTGACTCCACCATTCTATATACTCAAAATCAAATACTTGTTTGAAATACAAAGGTATTACGATAGTTGTCAGTGTACAAATAGTTGTATTGATGTTTACCATTACATCAGGCGGATTGACCGGTGCTACTGTAATTCCACCAATTTGTCTGAGACACCGTTGTCCCAAGTACAATGCGCTGTTTCCAAACAGATCAAAAAATACTTTACGTGTTTCGGAGAGTTGTTTTGCATGTATCACCTCTTCCTTATTTGTGTCGTTTACTCTACAACCACGACATCCATACTACTTGATAATACGATTTGTTGTCTATTTGGTTACGAACCCATACTATTGAATTAGTAACGGTATCATGTTGTTTACCTGTTTCTTTCTCTCTTTGTGTATCATCATATAACTGACCTGCCGGTTTCGGATCCAAATCTAGCATATGTTTATCATCATTTAACTAACCTGCCGGTCGCGGATCCAAATCTAGCATATGTTGCTCTTGTATATTGGGAAATAAACATCGTAAATATGCCAAAACCAAGGTTGCAAAATCATTGAATATTTAAAGATTATTTACAACTAATGGTATCATATGTTCAACAATAAAAACAAAGTAAAGTAAATTTACGAGCGGACGTGCCGCCGGCGCACGGTCGGTCCACACCACCTTTTTTATTTTGTAAATATTTTTATTCCCTATCTAGGGTTTCCTCTTTCTATAAAATTTTGGTCTTTCTACCATATCTTACCAAACCTTGTTTCAAAGAGCATATGATGTACAAAATGAATGGTCTGCTGTCGTTCGGTCTTTACACCATTTAATATATTAAAATATTATTATTTTAATATTTTCAAATCTTGGTCTTAACACACACAAAATCCTACTTGGTCTTTCCATAAAAATTAGGTCTTTCAGTCAAGATCAAATTCTTATGAAATATACCAAAATATGCTCTAAAGACCAACAAAAATACAAAATAATTAGAAATGGCCCGCACACCACCCAACCATCATGGCCGGTCCAATAACCACCTTGGTATGTCCCTCTCACACCACCTTGGTCGGTCCCTATTGCACATTGTCGGTCATCTTCTTATCACCTTTTGTCGCTTCTATCATACTGGGTCTAATGCTCTGAGGAACATAATTTTAATTAGCTCTTAAATACCAATTATTTTGTATCGATCTTGTTACCAATATTTTTCAGCGATAAATTAATTGGTCATGCTAGCAATATTTAACTGCTCTGACTAGTAACGTTCATTGATCCGGCTATCATCATTAATATTATAATTTTTCCGCCGCTCAAACCATTTTCGACATGGTGGATCGAGATCAAATATTCTACAATCATTGTTATATTGGTACATGCTCGATTCGGCAATCTCATCAGATATAAGCCTACGATCCAATAAGATCATCTAAGTATCACTGCTAAATCCGCGACGCTACAACCATCATCAATGCCAATCATACTTTCTACGTCTATGGTATTGAAAGGAGATGGTACCAAGTACACCACCAACTTTTTTGTTCGGCAACTTGTATGAACACAACCTAATACAATTGCAAGTAGACCAACTTAATGATCCTTGAAAATATGTATTTGTTATCTATCTTTCAAGATACGAATTCTACAAGAAATGAGTCTCGTAATTGATTACAATTATATGGACATGTCTACTAAGATTGAATACGTACTACTAGTGTAAATCTAATTATAAGGATAAATAATACAATACACAAGACACCCATGGTTTTGTTAACGAGGAAAACGCAATATAAAAAAAAAAACCGGGACCTTGTCCAGATTTGAAAACCAAAATGTATTAAGCCGCTACAGACACTAGCATACTATCAAACTTCAGACTGGAATGTGGTTGAGACCGAATCCACCCTCTAAGTGATTCAGTTACAACCGTGTTCCTCTTGAACCTCGCAAGGCTCTACGCAATTGATTCCCTTAGCTCATGTACTTTACAGTCTAAGAGTTCCTTCAACCTAAGTGAATACTTTTGATACCAATCTACCTCTAACAGATAAGCCTATTTGATTTCTCTTTAGATCAAAGATCAAGTCTTAGAAATCTGTTTGCAATAGACAAAGCTAACAAAGCTCACAAATATGGAACACTTATACTCACTTAGATGAGAAGCCTGGATTCTTTACCACCTCTTCAAAACAATCTTCAAATTATTAATTAAGAATAGTTTTCAAATATCTATCTTGAGGAATTACAAAATCTGAGACAAAGAGAACCTGGATTACGATAACCTCGATAATAGAAAAGCAAGATCAAGATTCTCGAACTATCAAGATAAAAATAGTCGGACCTGGTTTCACGAATCCCCAAAGAGAAGTCTTTTAGTCGCATACCTAATTACGTTTCTCAGAGGAAAGCTAGGTCAATAAAGAACAACTCCGGCTATCAACTAGGACACAAAATATCAGGGATTGAATTTCTCAGTTGAAAGAGCATCTCTAGTTATAGTTTTTCAAGACTGAGTGTTGCTTAGGATTCAAGCTAAGATATATAACTTGAGAATCAAGCAAATACTTTCTCTGTTTAGATGAGACTTTAATTAAGGTTTCAAGTAAGCATGTGAGAATTAATCTTGAAATGACAATTGAAGAATATACACTGTGGTCCGGTTACGGCCATGTATAATGATCGTTCTTTGGCAAATATGTGTTATGAACTATAAACAATTTGATGTTCATTTGGCAAATATGTACAGACACCAGAAATTTTGTTAACAAGGAAACCGCAAATGCAGAAAATCCCCGGGACCTAGTCCAGATTTGAATACCACACTGTATTAAGCCGCTACAGACACTAGCCTACTACAATTTAACTTCGGACTGGAATATAGTTGAGCCCTAACCAAGTCTCACACCGATTAAGGTACAGTCGCGTTCCTTATGTCTCTGAATCACAGCAGAACTCTACACACTTGATTCCCTTAGCTGATATCACCCACAACTAAGAGTTGCTACGACCCAAAGTCGAAGACTTATAGACAAATCTTTCTCACACAGAAAAGCCTATTCCGATAGATAAATCTGTCTCCCACAGAAGTACCTATAAAGTTTTGTTCCGTCTTATGATAAATCAAGGTGCACATGAACCAATTGATAAATCGAACTTATATTCCCGAAGAACAACCTAGTGTTGATGGTGGATTTTCGACAAAGGTCAAAATTATAAAATCATGATACTGCATGTTTCTGACCCGGCTTCAGGAACGCATGTGACGATTCATATTATATGATCCGTGAACCGTTTAACGAACTCTGACTGAGTGATTATTACTCTCAGAGGCATGATGAACATGTTTCTCGAAAGGCCTCCCCGACTGAGCGTTCGATGCTGCACATTTCATCATGCTCTCTATGTAGAATAATGATTGGGTGGTTCTCTGGACATAATTGTTTGTCAGAGGGCTTAACGCCTTCAGGACGTCGACGATACTCGTTGTTCCCTGACTACATAGAGATACCCACCTCTACATAGAATAACGATTGGGTTGTTCTCTAGACATAATTGTTTGTCAGAGGGCTTAACGCCTTCAGGACGTCGGCGATACTCATTGTTCCCTGACTATGTAGAGAGACTGTGTATAGATTCAGGCGGCTCTCTAGACATAATTGTTTGTTAGAGGGCTAAACGCCTCCAGGACGTCGACGCTGCACGTTGTTCCCTGACTGTAAACCTTTCCGAACGAATATGATGCTTCAACTATCTCATATCTCGATTCTGCAAATAGATTAATTCTACCATGACATTCATCCACTGAATTCCTAGAAAATAAAAAAATAAAAATAAAAGAGGCGCCTAGGGGCCGGGCCCACCGGCCGGCCGGTCCCCCATGCCTCTTCCTTTATTTTTCTTATTTTATTATTTTCATGAACTCATGAAGACTCCTTCATTCGAGCAACTTTCCTTGTTTAAGCAAAACTCACGGTTTCTCCATATTTTCACGGTTTCATGAAAAATAATAAAAATAGGGAAAGGTGTTGCGGGACCGGGCTACCTAGCCGTCCGGTCATTCCCTAGCCATGGCCGGTCCCACACCTTGCAATCCGTTGTTTTCATAATTATTATTTCCATCATCTCATGAAACTCCTCCGTTTGAGCAAAAAACCCTGGTTTCTTCATATTTTCTCAAATATTGCTCAAACCATGAAAAAACCAAAAAGTCAAATGTTCAAATGACCGACTAGGCTATTCACGAAAAATATTAAAATATTATTATTTTAATATTCTCAAAATAGTGATCAAACGAGCAAGGTCCTACTTGCTCATTCGAGCAAAATCAAGAATTTCAGTCAAAGATCAAACTCTTCTGAAAACCCAAGATATTGCTCAAACGCACACCAGAAAATATCAAAACTCTCAGGACTGAGACACAGACATTATGGTGACACTGGCATGCTTCCTTGACCGACCAAGGCCGGCCCTAAGGCTTGCAAGGAGCCGGTCCCACACATCTTTATAATTTTGACCTAATTTGCTCAATCGCTCATATTGGGTCCAAACTCTTTCCAACCAACTTGGAATTTGCTCGAACAACCATCAGCTGGTCCCATGACCACCAAGGGCCGGTCTCATGCCCTCTTGGTCGGTCCCTCACTTCTCCATAATTAGGTTTTATCACCTAATGCTCAGACGAGCACTATTCTAATAAATGATTAAACCATCATTTAATCATCCTTTCACCAACCAGTCAACAAAGGAATTTGGTGCACGCTCACTCGAGCACTTGGGCGCTACATGGTCGTCCATCATCCTATGTAACTGGTCTCTCCGTCAGTGGCCTATTTTCAATAAATCATCAATTGATGAACAATTGATCAAAATTAGGGTTTCGAACAAATGCTCTGCAAATCACGATTTTGAGAAATTTCAAACACTAATAAAATTATTTTGACCCAGCAATCAACATCTGGATTAATTATATAATATTTGGTAGGCTACGAGTATTTTAATTAATATTTTATTGGGTTATGTTACCAGTAATTCGTCGAATTTAGCAATACTTGTGCAGTTGCTCGAATATTGATCCAACTATCAATATTCAGTAATTCGTCGAATTGAGCAATACTTGCTCAGTTGCTCGAATATTGATCCAACTATCAATATTCAGTAATTCGCCGAATTGAGCAATACCCGCTCAGTTGCTCGAATATTGACGCCGAATATTACTCAATATTCAACAATTCGTCAAATTTACAATATTTGCTCAGACGAGCAATATCAATATTGTTTAATCCATGAATCACTGAGCATTCGTTAATCATGCTCAATTCAACAAAACCTAGACTCACTGTCTAATCAAGTCAACGACTGACTAATCAAATACACGTCTGCTTTGCAGACTCCACGTTAGTGGGACATCAATCACGTCACATGGGGGATATCAATTAGGGTTTTGGTCTGGCGGCCTACAGCACGTGTGTTCATCCACGATGAGAAATGTGAGTAAGTCGTGCAAGCGGTTAAAGGAGTTAGCAAAGTAGTGGGTGGACGATCAACCAAGTCTCCACACGACGTGAACTGATTTTACCACGATCTCCCACTTTCCCACTCTTTCACCCAAGAAACCGTCACACTTACTGGGATCAATGTGTTCACTATTCTGACAATATAAATAAGTCAAAATCGATGACTGAAACACACAATTCTCTCGATCGAAACTTATTTACAGAACCCGACAGTTCATATATTTGCAAAAACCTTCAACAAATCCACAATCCTTGATCATCATTGATCCCACAATTCTCAGCTTCCCACCTATAGATCATCCATCTTCCCTCTTTGTGATCAAATTGACTCTGGAACGGCCATTGTCTTGGTTTAGGCCGGAGTTCTACAGATTGACCTCTCGAACTTAAAGCACTCATGTGCAGTGCATCCGTTTGAGTTTAAGCAGTTTGTTCGGTTGAGGAGTCTCGTCCACACAGTCGTCTCTTCACTTTCCACAAAAACCAGCAAATCATTTTCCCCATCTACAGATTTGCGACCACAGTGGGAGATTAATCTCTCGGTTGCAATCTCAAACTTTTGAAAAATGGTTGATCTTAGGTCAGGTTCAGTTACCAATCCTAACACAAACAACGCCAGCACTAGCAACAACAGTGGCACCCCAGAAACTACTCCTGCTTCCAACAACGGTACTGGCGGTACCACTCGTCCTCAAACCAACAACAATTATCCTCTCTTCGGTCGATCTCCCGAAGAAATCAGAGAAAATTCGCCCAATATAACCGATATCTCATGAAGATTCAGGAAATTCTTGCCAAGAATCAAGTAGAGATGGCAACAACACAGAAGGAACTATGCACTCATCTCAAGGACCTCACAGACAAGTTGTCACCTGAACAAGCTCAGCCCAGACGTCAGTCAGAGAAAGAAAAAGGAAAATCCAAAGAAACTGAAGTTTCACCAATCCATGTGGTGGATGACGATGAAGCCTACAAGGCTGCAGAAAATCCACCGGAGAAGGATTCAGCAGGTTTCATCACTCGTGAAGATCTGGAACGCTTCATGGAGGCTCAAGGAAAAGACAAGACACCATCTGTCTATCGTCATCAACCTCCATATCCTGCTGCCACACAAAGGATCCCTCTCCCGAAAGGTTATACTTCTCCAACGTTCACACTTTACAATGGAACAGAGAATGCTCGAGAACACGTCTCTCGATTCCTGGAGGCACTAGGAGAACACGAACACAACCATGTTGTTCGTCTGAAGGAATTCTCAAAGTCTCTGACAGGCCGAGCATATACTTGGTACAACAACATCGCACCAGGGAGCATCACTAGCTGGGGAGAAATGGTTAATGCTTTCTACCGAAAATACTTCTTCGTCTTGGAGCAGATTACTCTCTGATTTATGAAGAATGTCTCATAAGAATACTGAACATCTGAACGACTACGTGAAAAAGTTCAAAATCCAGGCTTTATATTGTCATGATCCAAATGTCACAGAGAAGCAATTGGGGGACTTGTGCATCAATGGAATGATCCTGGTCTACAGAGCATTGCTAGAAATTCTCCGGTTTCAAACTTTCTTAGAACTTCACGAAGCGGCCAAGCGATCAGCAACTACTGCTCCAGCCCTACTGGAAAGAACAAAAGCTGCAAAAGTCGAGGAGTCGCGAGACACCCAAAGCAGTGCTAGGCGCTTTATTAACAAACAATACAATGTTCAACCTTCCATGAATGTTGCTGAAGGAAGCAAATGGAAAGCTGAGGCACAACAACTTAAGAACGTTCCTCCAGCACCTCACTCTACAAAGGCACCAAGGAAGGATAATCAAACTCGAAACAAACAAGCACTAGCTGAGCGTCAGCAGAATGACCAGAAAGAACCAGACTTTCCTTTCCCCATTGAAGAGGTGATCGAGTTATTGGAAGTCTGGATCCAAGATGCTTCGATCAAATTACCTCCCGTCAGGAGAGAGCCGACAGAAGAGGAAGTGGAAAATCCACGCTACTACCGCTTTTTTAGGTATGTCAGTCATTCGAAAAGTGATTACAGAACTTTAAAGCACATATTCAAAGAAAAAGCCGACTCAGGAGAACTGGGGACTGAAGGAATACACAAGAATCCTCTTCCAATTAGAACCTTTACGCTCTCTGAACAACTAGTCAAAGAAGCAGTTCAATCATTGATCGAGTATGTCTGCAAATTGCTTTATCTATGAAAAGCTCAAAGGGGAAACATGTTCACGGCTTTGAACCACATAGTGTCTGGGAAACGACTATCCATTCCAGAAACTCTCCCTAAACCTCCATCCACTGACAAAGAGATGTACAACTGGGGACTGCTCACCAAAGTACACCTCAAAGGAAATGAATTCAAAAGAGTGCTTATCGACGTTGGCACGACTATCAACATCATTCCTTTGAAGACTCTCATAGCTGCAGGAATCACTCGAAAAGAAGCCACTCATGCTCCTGTCTCAGTCAGAGATCACGAAGGAATACTCAGAGATGTGTATGGTTACATCTTTCTCAAAATGGAAGTTGATTCAACCTGGGCGGAAACCAAATTGCACATAATCAGGGAAGATCCAGGGTATGACATGATCCTCGGGCGGACATGGATTCATGCTGGAAAGGTAACTACAACACCTTTAATTGCACATTTCTCTGTTGAAGAAAGTTCTGATTCGGAAGACATAGAGGATGATCCATCATTCGAGCATCTGGGGAAAGTTGAAGACTTAATGGAACTTACACAAAAACCTGAAGAGGGTGCTCACGAGTTCATCAAAAGATTACGTACTCAGGCAAGTTTTATCCCCCCTCATACGTCCATATTATCAACTTTCAAATATGCTACCCTGGTTCGGGGACTCGATCTTACTCACGACTTAGCTATCACCAAATTTTATGAGTGGTTAGTCTCGCCTCAACAATATTTCACCAAGTGGTTGGACACAGAACCTCTCTGAATCCAGCGTCTCACTAACACAGTCATTGCTAGAATCATGACCGAGCACGACAATCAGTATCCTAGGTACTCTCCCTTGCGTGAGTGTCCACATGTGCCGCAGGATTGGGAATCTCCACACACATGGGATCCTACTGTACGAGGAATTCCAAACCAGCAGAAGATATTCAGGGCACGAGCAACCAAGCCTAACAAATTTCATGAAGGGGATTTAGTCCTCAAAGTAACTAAACGTAATCTCCATTCCACAAGGAAATCTAACTGGGAAGGTCCTTTTATGATTGCTAAGTCGGCGGTTGGAGGATACTACAAATTGGCTGACATGAAGGGCAAGACAAGTGTGTCAGTGATTCACGAGAATTGGATAAAAGCCTTTGATGCTTGAAACGTTCAGTGTCTTAGGGTGTTTTATGTTCAACACACAAACACTTGAAATACCCAATATTTGTGTTTTAGGATTTTATTTCACCTGTATTTTCAATTCCTCCAAAACGTTTGCAATACTTGCATTCAGTATTTGAATTCAACAATTTATCAAAGTTCTTTTATTTAAAGAAAAATCTCTATCAAATCTAAAAGAAAATCCTCAATCATTCACTTATCTAAAACCAATCAAAAATCAAAACCAAAGTAGAATTTCACATCTCTCAGAAGTTCAAGGTTCAAGATATTATGGAAAGGAAAACTAAAGGAAGCCGGCAAAGTAAGATTTATGTTTCTCTGTATTCTCCAAGACTTGCAAGGCCGCTTTCTCCAACTCTAACTTTTCAGTCAATTCAGCGATCTTGGCTATTTTCTCCACCACATCATCACTGGTAAAAGGCATATTGTTCTCTATTGCATCCTTGATGGTGTTGATTCTTTGGCGAAGCCACTTCAAGTTGAAACCAAGTTCTTCAGATTTCTCCAATTTGTACTCCCAATCAAAGAGTACATCTTGAGTAACAATACTTCTAGGCCTAGTCCGTATATCATCTATGACACGCAATATAGCTCCTACTTGCATTGTCCAGAAGTAACTGCGTTTTGGGTCCTTGGCGACAACAATGTGACCATAAATTTTCCACAATTTCTCATACATATCAGCATACCCTATGGGGACGCTAAATCCACCAACTGATGTGTGACATGGGAGTGACTCGCCGAATGGAGGATCACAAACAATCCCTGCATCGGTGTATTCATGCACTATTATGTGGTTCTCAATTATCGGAACAACTTCAGCAGTTGTGGAAACAATTTCTTCTATTGTTGGAGCAGCTTCTTCCATTCTGGGATCGATTTCTTCTGCCTCTGAAGTGGTGATGACTTGAGCATCATTCTCTCCAACAACTTCGATATCACCATTTTCATGACCCTGAGGTGCAGAGTTGGTAATGCCACCATTTTGATTCGCCGTGTTATTCAAATCATCATCATTGGTTCCATTATTCTCAACTTCGGCATTTGGCACCTAATACGAAGATTATATGAGATTAAAGTATGGAAACCAAAGGCAATCTAAAATCCAGCATGTAAGTGAACTAACATTATCTAAGTTCTTTACTATACATCCAAAACATGAGCAAATAGTGTGAAAGTCATAAAACACATTTTTCAACAAGCTCGTCTGAAGAGATTTTATACTGCCATGTTATTGATGGTGGTTTTTAGCCTAAGGTTAAAATCGTAAAACTATGCACCTGGCATGATGTCACCATGACCTTTAGCGCAATTATTGACCATTAAGACATTTATCAAATCAACCAGCATGCTATGTAAGAATTACCAGGGTACCTTTTTGTTTCTATGTATCATGTTCCACGGCAAAACCTCTAACATTGATTGACATCACCTGTACAAAACCCTAAAATTCTCATGCTACCGCACCAAGGCATGCCAGCCATGCCAGCCGCACCTCCGTGCCCAGCAACACCACCGCGCCAAGGCATGCCAGCCATGCCAGCCGCACCTCCGTGCCCAGCAGCACCACCGCGCCAAGGCATGCCATCCATGCCCAGCCCCGCACCTCCGTGCCCAAGCACCACCGCGCCAAGGCATGCCCGCCATGCCGCCCGCACCTCCGTGCCCAAGAAGAAGACGCGCCAAGACATGCTAGCCATGCCAGCCTCACCTCCGTGCCCAGCAGCACCACCGCGTCAAGGCATGCCAGCCATGCCATCCGCACCTACGTGCCCAGCAGCACCACAACGCCAAGGCATGGCATACCCACGACATGCCAACCTAGCCGCGCCACCATGCTGGCCTTCCCTATGCGGCTACTAAAACGAAGGCGTGCGACAATCAACGGTCCCCCTTCAATCCCAGGATCAAATCCTAGCCATCCAAGGTTACCAGACAACGCATGGTAACCTTTGGCCCGAATCCTAAGTTTGGCCACGCCCAAACCGCGCCAAGGCATGCCATGCCCACGGCATGCCAAACTAGTCGCGCCACCATGCTGGCCTTCCCTATGCGGCTACTAAAACGAAGGCGTGCGACAATCAACGGTCCCCCTTCAATCCCAGGATCAAATCCTAGCCATCCAAGGTTACCAGACAACGTATGGTAACCTTTGGCCCGAAATCCTAAGTTTGGCCATGCCCAAACCGCGCCAAGGCATGCCATGACCACGGCATGCCAACCTAGCCGTGCCACCATGCTGGCCTTCCCTATGCGGCTACTAAAACAAAGGCGTGCGATAATCAACGGTCCCCTTCAATCCCAGGATCAAATCCTAGTCATCCAAGGTTACCATACAACGCATGGTAACCTTTGGCCAGAAATCCTAATTTTGGCCACACCCAAACCGCGCCAAGGCATTCCTTGCCCACGGCATTCCAACCTAGCCGCGCCACCATGCTGGCCTTCCCTATGCGGCTACTAAAACGAAGGCGTGCGACGGTCCCCCTTCAATCCCAGGATCAAATCCTAGCCATCCAAGGTTACCAGAAAATGCATGGTAACCTTTGGGCCGAAACCCTAGTTTGGCCACGCCAAACCGTGCCAAGGCATGCCATGCCAACCTTGTCGCGCCACCACGCTGGCTTTCCCTATGCGGCCACTAAAACAAAGGCGTGCAACAATCAACGACCACCCTTCCACCTTAGATGAAAATATTAGCTGTCCAAGGTCGCCAGCCAATGCATGGTAACGTTTGGCCCAATGCCAAAACCCTTATTTTGGTCGCGCCTAAACTATGCCTCCTCGGGCCCGCAACATCCCTCCTGAATTCTTCCTGAGTTTTATTGTTGGGCTGTTTTCACCTCCCAAACGAGTTCAAAACCTAAATATCCCCACGGGGAGAGATAGGAAATTCTTTTTTGGTTGATTTGAGGGGCGGAGCGTCAAAATCTGAATTCATACGAGAATTCTACAGCGATTCTAGTAAAGGGCACTAATTAGGGTTTCTAAAACGAAGGCGTGCGGCCATCAACGGTCGCCCTTCAATCTCATGAGCAAATCCTAGCTGTCCAAGGTTACCAGACAACGCATGGTAACCTTTGACCCAAAACCCTAGTTTGGCCACGCCAAACCGCACCAAGGCATGCCAACCTAGCCGCGCCACCATGTTAGCCTTCCCTATGCGGCTACTAAAACGAAGGCGTGCAACAATCAACGGTCGCCCTTCAATTTCAGGAGCAAATCCTAGCCTTCCAAGGTTACCAGAAAACGCATGGTAACCTTTGACCCAAAGTATAGTTTGGCCACACCAAACCAAGCCAAGGCATGCCATGCACATGGACTGCCAACTTTGACGTGCCATCATGCTGGCCTTCCCTACACAGCTATCAAAAACGGAAGCGTGCAACAATGAACGGCTACCTTTCCGATTAAGATATAAAATCTCGATCGTCGAAGGTCGCCAAGCTAGCAAGTCTCCCAAGCTCGACTTGCCAGGCAACAACCATGTTACATGTTTTCACGAAAACGCTCGAGACATCAAACCACAAACTGGGGGATCTTCTTTGGGTTTTGGTTTGGCGGTTTACAGCGTGCGGTGTACACTACGCCTGTAATAAGAAAGTGTAATAAGGATGAAGCGGTTAAGTAAATAGGGAAGTAATGGTGAAACGCTTTTCTATTATGGAACATCAATTCCATGCGTTAACGGTTACCACCTCCTCCCATTTACTCACCCATTATTCCATTCCTTAATGAGACCAGAGTAAGTTTCACTCTGACTTGTATAAATAGGTCTTACCTATTTCCACAAAAGAGAACGAGTTCGGTCAAGGATTAGATAACACTCAGAAAAACATTTGGCTAAGCTCTCCCATCTGTTAGCTTCCCATTTTCTGATACAAGTTGTGAAACCACTACTCTTCCAGAATCCACCTGGTCTCAACACTTTCTTCGCTTCCCTCCCCAAAACCAACCCATTCTCCTCCTCTTTGTGACCGAAGCAAGTCTGGAACGACCATTTCTTGGTTTAGGCCGGATTTATACAGATTGATCTCTCGAATCTAAAGTACTCCCATGCAGTACATTGTTTAGGGTCTAAATTCGTTTCTCACCCACACACCCGAAATTACCAAAATCGGCAGAAACCATTTTCACCCTCAAACACCTGTATAATACGACGAACTGGGAGAAATTGGTAAGTAATCTAAGGTTGCATTATATACCATTCTCTTCGTATGTATGTTCTCTACAACATATCAAAATTTCGTAGCAATTGGATAAACGAGTGAAGAGATGTGGCCAAAACATTGGACTACATGCCAGCTGAAAATTTTATGAAGGTCTCCTGGAAGTTTAATGTTTCGCCGATTTCGGCCCCTAAACATGCTCAAAACTCAAAAAGCTTCTTTGCTAAAGCTTGGAAATTTTCTGGTCATGAGAAAGCATTGGTAGATCACGAAATTCCGACATCGGACGAAGATTCTACAGCATTTTTGCTAAAAGACTGAGTTCTGAAATTTTCTGATGACGTATTTCACTAAAAATTTTCATTCATTCGTATGGATTTTGATAGGGTGTAGAATACATCCTATTTACTATCTATTGTGTATGCTTTCTTTGCTATTTTTCTTGTAAATTATGTATTTTACGCTTGTTTTGAGTTTTGTAGCTACTTTGGAGTCGCACGGAGGAAAAGAAGAAGAAATCACCCAATTTGAGCCAAAAGGGCAAAAAGGTCATTTTACAGGCGATTGATATATGGAGCTCAGTTAATGTTAAGGGGTAACCCTTTTGGGAAGTTTTAAAGACAGACTAATCAAGGTTAAGGGGCTGCCATCTGGCTAGCCCTTATCAGAAGTGACATCCTATTATGAGCACCCAATTGGGGTAGTCACTGTCCTTGGGGTGTAACCATCCTGCCCATTCCAACCCTAAAATCGAGTATTTCTTTCTGAAACTGAAATTGATAAAGAAAAGAGAGAGCAGCCATTACTGCTGGTTAAACCGAGAGAAAGCAGATCGAGCAACTCTGTAAAATCAGTTGAACGAAGAACAGAAATGGAATCCAAGATGATTGAAATTAGGGATCGAAGCTGTTTATGCAAAGAAGAACATGGGTTTGACCACTGTTGCTGTTGAATCAAAAGAACTGAGAAGAAGACAGTGAGGGAGATACGGGGTATGAGGTGTTGCAGCTGAGGGTTCTTGATCGAAACAACAGGAAGAGGAGTTGCTGATGAAGCTCGGAGAAATGGGTTTGCTGGGAGATGGAAGAGAAAGTGATGTTAGGGTTTGATGTTGCAGTGAATCGAAGAAATAAGAAGGCAGAGAAGAATTGAATGAGAAATAGAGTTGAAGCTCAGGGAGATGGGTATGTAGTGAATAGTTGTTGCTGTTAATCGAGATCGATTGGGAGAAAGGGATCTCTGAGTTCAAGAGATTGTGTGGCTATAATCGAATTGGAGAATGGGTTTTGATGGAATTGATGAATTTGTGGTTGCTGGTATTGAAGATTATGATGGAGTCGATGGCTAGATGTGGTTCATATGAAGAACAGAAAGGAGTTTTGGTGATTTGGTTTAAGCAATCATTGCCTCGAGATGGGTCGTATCAATTTGAAGATCAGCAGTAATGGGTATCTGATTTGAAATTTTTATGAGAATCCGAGATGGGTTCAAACAGATGGGTTGTAGTTGGAATTGGGGGTTTTTACTTTCGGTTAGGTTCGATTGTTGTTGAAGGTCTGTGGTGAGAAGGTGATTGCTAAGCGAGGGAAGAGGTCTTGTTAAGATGGGTTTGATTTGGCGGTAGTGTTGAGGGCCGAATCTGCAGACAAGGCAACAGATGAATGGGTCTCGTAACATGGGAAGTATGAGTGAAGTCAGTCGGGTGGTGGTAAAGGTTTTGAGAGAGAACTGGTGGTGCGAGGTCGAGAAGATTGAGCCGATGGCCGCTGCCAGTGAAGGCGGTGATGGGATGAATGATAGCGAGGATCGATGGAAGGTAATGAGCATAATGGAGCCGAACTAGGGGTGTTGCACGAGTTCGGAGGCATTGCGAGCTAGGCCGCAATTGCAAGCCATGATTTTGAGTTGCAAACAAAGTGTTAGAATGGGACTGTGAAGGTGGTAGTGATGCTTCTGTTACAGGGAATAATGGAATGGTGTTCGAATTAGATGTATGTATTAGGTTTCTTAGCAGGGAATGGAGCAAAAGATCGGCCTGGAAATTTCCCTGAGAAAGCCCTGAAATAAACAGAACTCTGCTCAAATTTCTCTTCCGGCGAGTCAACCCGGTGATCCAGCCGATCCAGCTCAGCCGAGTAAGACAAGTCAGCCACCTAGGGAGCTGACTCATAGCCGATCAGTGTCTGACTCCACCTCCCTTTGACCCTGTTGACTAACAGTTGACTGACGGTTTGACCACTTTGACCGTTAGTCCTAACGGAGGACTGACGGAATATTCCGTCGAATATACCATTGACGGAGAAATTCTCAGGTGGCCGGCGGTGACTTTTCCGGTCGGATTCCGGCCATAATACCAATTTTCCGGCGAGCCAAAATTTCCAGAATTTTCTATGGATTTCTCTCATGAGTGTGAAGACTTGGACTAGGAATTGGATGGAGAATTGGGCTCAAACTTGGAAAGAGAAGATGGAAGAAGAGAAAGACTTGAATTTGGAAATTGAATGGCTAAAGGATGTAGGATCATAATATCGCCACAACAACAACTCGCGAAGACAACGGATAACAATATTGCGAGTCAGTCGCAGAAGGTTAAATATAAATGACGCATTGGATGACGATAAGAGGATATGAAACCTGGCGAAAGTTAAGAAGTGTCGCGAATACGAATGTTTGTACGTCTGCGACACTTCGCAAGACATTTCCGAAAATAAAGGATGGCTTAGCTGTCATTCACTATGTACTACCCTATATAAAGGGATGAGTGGATCTGTCGTGGGAGAGGTCTTTTTGGATTGGAGAGTAAGTCATTAGAAGAGAGAAAGAGAGAGAATTTTTGTAAGTTCTTAAGTGTAATTCCATTTTCCTGTGTAAAGATTCAAGAAAGTTATTAATAAACATTCATAATTGTTCATCTATTATCTTTTGAATGGATTAGTTTAACAAAATATAGTGAGGGGTGTATTGCGGGATTTCCTGCAACTACATATTGGCGCTAGAAACAGGGTTTGAACAACATTAAAAGAAGAGAATTAACAAGAAAGAAATTTGAGATAATTTTCAAAGAATTTACCAAAAGAGAAATGGCTAGAAGAAGAAATGTACTTGAACAACCGGTGAGAAGAAGTGGAAGACTTGCTGGAGAAAGGAGAAATGAAAGAGGAGAATCGTCAAGGATGAATATGAGGAATGATGAAGAGAATCATGTCCAAGCTTTAATTCCACCGGTAGCAAATGAAATTGTGGATTACGATAGAGTAAGTGTGCACACTTGGAGGACGGATTCTGAAGATGAAAGGGAAGAAGAGCAACAATTGATAAACAATGGACAAGGAGAAGAAGATCTAAGAATGAATGGAGAAATGAATCCAGGAAATGAAGAACTCACAGCATTGGAAACATTGAGACAAACGATACATGAAGAGAGGAGATTAGAGGCAGAGGAACGAGCAAACTTGACAAGACAGAACCATGAATTAAGAATGGAAAATATAAGATTGCAAAATAGAAGATCGAGAAGCACTTTGCGAGATCGAGTTCAAGATCGACTAGGGAAGAAAGAAGGAGAGCCTTACCAACGAAATTACAGAGGTAGAAAACCAACGGGAAGCACAAAATCTCATCGAACATCATGAAAGAAGAGAGGACGCAAAGATCGTTATACTCCCCATCCCGAGAATTTCCAAGATGAGCGAGAATGAAGAAAATCGTGGAACTAGGCGATTTCAGAGCCAAATGATCCAACCGTGAAGGAAGAGCAATGCGCATGGAAGAGAAGCATTGAGAAGGCAAAAAGAGATCGTGGGACGACATCGAGAAACATTATGCTGAACAAGCACGCTTAGCCCGCGAGAGAGAGAGAGTAAGAGCAGAAGTGGAAAACCAAGAATTGGAAGAAGCAATCCGGCAAAATAATCATGACAACCGAGAAAGGAGGCGAGCACAAAATCGTGTCAATAGACATACCAATGGAGAATATGAAAGGATGCAGAGGAGAGTTGATAGAGAACCCGAAGAGAGAACGATAGATATAATGGTGTGCGAATTGATGAAAGAGACGAAGGAGAAAGTCGCAGAAAAGGAGAGAAGAAAATAGTGGACAAGAAGGTCAAAACAGGCATGAACGCAGGAGGCGAGAGCGAGCTAAAAAGACCAGCGAATCAAATCCCGAGGAAAATGAGCAAATCTTGAAAGAATTAGCGAGAAATGAGAGAATTGTTAAACAAAGTAGGAAGGAAGGAGGAAGAAGACAGTTGGATGAAGCCATCGCAGAAGCCGCGAAGACTCCTTTCACAATAGAAGTACAAATGGGAGGAATACCACCTAAATGCAATCGCCCGCATTAACCAACATTTTCGATGGAACAACACATGCGATACAACACATCAAGGCTTATATGAGATGTATGTTACGGTGGGAGAATCATGATGCCATATTGTGCAAATACTTCGCATCAAGCTTAATTGGAGAAGCACCAAATGGTTCGAAGGATTACCGAGAAACACAATCTCGTCATTCAACCATTTACAAACTATTTTCTTGGGAGCGTATATAAGTAACAATTCCACGCGACCAGGAATTGAAGATGTATTCGGATTAAAACAAAGAGTTGGCGAGAGTTTAAGACATTTGACAATGAGATGAGGACAATGTGCAGTGAAATGGCCGGAAGGGTAGAGGAAAGATATCTCATTTTATCATTTGTAAATGCTCTTTTCGCAACAAGTTTGTTATACATTCAAATATTCAGAATTAAAAATACGATTACGATGGCCGAGTCATGAACTCCAAGAAGAATACATTGCTTTGGAAGAAAGACAAAATGAAATGGAATCATACCCGGTTGCGAATACAAGTTCGAACGTCTGCGAATGCAAGTTTATTACCAAAATTTTTAAATTCGGTGGCGACCACTTCAAGCAAGGGCAACCGGAAAACGAGTTGACGATGGACAAAGCAGAAAATAGTGGCACTCGGGAAGCCGAGATCGGGAAGAGTTTGATAGAGAAAGGAACTACTACAACCGCGGCAACAATAATAAAATTCGAGAGATTAGATCATATGCAAGAAACTTATGGAGGACAAAGGCGTAATAACCATGGAAGGCCAAGAAATCGCAGAGTGGTATGGGAAGAGATCGAATGCCACCACTAAATGCTAGTGTTGAGAAAATTTGGGAAGCTATACTTGTAATTGAGGACGTACCACCACCATGGAACGCAGGAGTGAACCACCACCAAGTGACAAGTTACGAATATTGTTCTTACCATCGCTTTCATGGACATCTAACAAATGATTGCGAAACATAAAGAGAATCATCCTCGAATGATTGATCGGGGAAATTGGCTCATTTTCTAAAAAATGAAGAGAAAGGGAAGCAAGTACTAACAACATCACCATCAGAAGTGCAAAGAACAGTTTCAAAGAAGGGAAAAGAAACATTCGTAATAGAAGTGGGAACAAAGGCCAAAAATCTATTTTGCAACTCTATAGTTCATTCATATCGTACAATTGAAGATTTTCACGATAATGTGCTTAGTAGAGTATATGCAAGAGATTTTCATAACAAAGAAGTGATGAACTCAAGGCGAAAGTCGCAATTGAAAGATTGGCAACTAAAAATTATTTCTTTCTCTGTGACGAGATACCCAAAGGAAGAGAAGCACATGATAGCCCGTTGGTGGTGCGACTAGACATTAATCCAAGACCAGTTGATGGAGAAGATGATGAAGCGAGAAAATTGTTGGGCAATCAATAGAATCCTAATCGACACTAATCGTAGTTCGGTGAATATTCTGTTTTACCATACTTATAAGACCATGGGTGGAGGATGAAAATTTGATTCCTTCAACGTACAAAATCTACGGTTTTAACGGCACAGCGAACAAACCTAAAGGAGAGGTTCACATGAGGATACCTTTACAAGGGTTGTCAGCTGACATTTTATTTTGCGTGGTTGACGTGGAATCTCCTTATAACGCATTAATCGGGCGACCATGGCTGCACGAAATCTTGGGAGTAGCATCAACATACCATCAATGCATAAAATTTCCTCATCCAAATGGCATTGGAATTATAAAGGGAGATTGGAAGGAAGGCCAGAAATGTTATGAGGTTGACGTAGAGAGCTGTGAAGAGAGAAATGCTAAACGGAAAGGTTGGAAACAGAATATCAAAGATGAACAGCGAAAAGAGAAGCTGATGGTGGATACTATAGAGATAAGAAATGAAGAAGCATCGCGAAGTGCCGCAAGAATAGGCGAATGTTACGATGCTTTTAAACGATAATTGGTTGTAGTTCATCGCGAAGTGCCGTGGAAACATCGAGAAGTGCCGCAGATGAATGCATGGAAGCAGGCGAACGTTACGATGGGAAGGAGTCCTTCAAGGATTGGGATAACGCTGAGGCAAAGAGTACAATGAACAAAAGGCATAAAAAGTAAGCTGAATGGTCTGTGGTAAGTAATCGACAAAGGTATATCAAAGGCAAGACTAAGAAGAAATGATACGTGAGAATTTCGACAAGAAAATTGTACAAGAATCTGAGGCAAAAATGAATGAACAACATTGTGCGATGTCTTCGCAAATTAAATATCGACAATGATTAAATATGAATGATTGAATGATTTAACAACAATGAATGAATAAATGAACAGGACGAACCTTTATGGCGTACACCCTAGTTCGCGAATTACATTTCGTAAGAGGCAAATGTAAGACCTAAAGTGCGTCATATAAGGGGTATCTCTTAACATGGCTCGGGGAAAAGGTTACACCGCCCCTGGAACCTGGGTCATGCAGATTTGGGGCCCATGAAAGCCTATCCGGAGGAGGTACCTTGGATTCCCAACTATATATGTAGGTTATACCCTGGTTGGGCGACCGAGGGTCTCTTTCAAGGAGTCAGCGTATGATCAAGGCGCCGAGGTACCCGGTTGAGTCAAGAGTGCGGGGAGCATGGAACTTCCTTACCACTCTTGACAAGTCTTGGCGCACGCTGCACTCGGCCCGAAGAAAACTCCACTTAGGGTGCAGCCTTGTAACCATAAACTCTATAGGTATAAGGGATAAGAGGCTGCGAAAACAACTGGTTGTTGTTAAGACCGGATGGGAGGAGCTATCCTTGTATGGCCGATGTACGCCTCCTTGAAGGGGCAACCGGGGAGGTGATAAGGGCGGCACCCTCCATTAGGGAGCTGATAAGTGCCAAAGACGCAAATGTCACGAGGATTTGTTTCCGCAAGGAAACTTAGGCTTGTCATATTTGTGCAATGATCCTGCAGAGGCAATAATACTAACGCGAGGGTAAGACGAGATCAATGGGTCCTTACATGCAAGTGTAAAGACGTCCTGCGATTTCGTCGCAAGACGACAATGTCATGGGGCTTTACTTTCGCAAGAGAATTTAGGCCTGTCATATTGTCGCAAGCCAAATATCCTGCAGAGGCAAAAATACTTGAATAATGATAAGACAAGGTCAATGGGTTTTTACATGCAAGTGTAAAGACGTCCTGCGATCTTGTCGCAATAAAGGGTGGCGAGTAAGACCTTTACTTAGGAAGGTCAAGCTTAGAAGTCCACCAAAAATGATAAGGCGAGACCAAAAATCTCTTCTTTAATGAAAAGTTCTTGCGATTTCATCGCAATTATAAATTTCAAACATCACTCCCGATCGGGAAGAAGAAAGTGCAAAATCTCGTAAATTTCATTCTTTCATCCAAGATGCATAACGAGAGGCAAATATGGGGATGGAAAAGATGAAATATTGTTATCCATCTTCCAATGAAAGAGTTATACATTAATAATGTTAGCCAATTATATTACAAGGAAAAAACTGCCAAGAAAGGGGAATGAAGATGGAATTTACTGGACAACAAACCCAAGAAGTTTACAAAAAAGACACGAAATGCACGAGATATTACACGCAGCGAAAGAAACAAAAAGAATTATCTCTTTGGCGATTCTTCTCCTCTATCCGATCCTTGATTCTATTATTCTCGCCGCAATTTTCTTCTTCATTGGCTTCACTATCGAAATGTCCGAGACAGGCAAATTCTCGGAACCTCTTCGGAAAGCCAAGGATATGAAGAAAGAGGGATTTTATGATCTTTACAAACATACTCCATGGCTTCATTGCGAAACGAACGGCATCATTATTAAAATTCGCCACTGTAGTTTGAAACTGATTCTTCAACTTGGAATATTTATTCTCGCGAAGGTTGAGACTCTTTGCGAGCTGTGCTTTCTCAGATTCAAGTTCTTAAATCCTTGCTTGAAATCTTTTTTCGGACTCGCAAGTAGACAACGATAAGTTAACAACTCAACACAATATTACAGTAAGAAAACAAGAAGGTATAATAAGTAACCTTCTCTCACAGATATTATATCTTTAACCAAGGAAGTGTGCTCGGTATGAAGACTAACATCAACACCTAAATTATTCCTGGCATTATCTAAGATTTTTGCGGCCCAAGCGAATTCATCATCATTATTTATAATAATAAGCGAACGAATTTGGTTTTCTCGCTCAATAAGTAAGGAATTCGGGACGAAGCAAGTCATCTCGCTCCATTTGCACTTCGAGAAGGGACTTTTGAAATGTTGCTAATGCACTGGCACCATTATTAGCAATGCGATCTTTGTCATCTATATGGTCACTAATTTTCTTCCTTAAAATTTTGGTTTCCTCATGAGACTCGAGGTACATTTGTTTAAATCTGGTTGGCTGTACTTAAACTAGATCTGTGCTCAATTTCTAAGAGGCGGTACTCGGTTTGGAGTTCATTTAATGAAAGAGTATTAATTCTGCTCGACGAACTACTTAAAGAGTTGTTGAGATGAGCGAGAAGAGTGTGATTATCCACAGACTCAGGAAATGAATGGAGAAGAATAGCTTCTTCGGAGAGGTTATATACATCTGCGAAAATGATAAGTCAGGTAGCAACAGGAAATTGACAAGATGAGAATAATAAGAGAGAAAATTTTTTTATACCATAAAGTTCTTGATTAGCATTACGGAGAGTGGTAACTTTGTTCTTCCAGGCGAGAAAACTCGGTTTCCAATTGTTGGATCTTTTCGCGAGATCTCGCAGATTCAACTTCTAATTCTTTGATCCTTGTGCAAAATTGGGTATTCTTCTTCAATTGAATGTTATACCTCCTCTCAAGATCCGAGGCAACCACAAAAAAAGTTTTTCCACTGCGAAGAAAGATAAAAAAGGTTATTAAGATATAAATTAAAAACTGAAGTTGGAGGAGAAATATGAGTTCGAACATACCAACGAATTAAGTGCATTTAAGAAGCTAGGGGATACAGATCTAGAAACTCCTTTGAAAGAGTCATTGCCATCCAGCAGTGTAGCATTACATATGGTGGCGAGGCTCTCGCATATAGAAGTCAATTGAGTATCTCCAATTCCTTGAAGAGAATCCGAGAAGATGCTGAACAATTGATCCATAGGAGAATTGGCCGATTGAGCTTCATCTTGGAAAGTTGAATCCAAAACATTATCATTATCATCTTCATCGGAAGACTCAGAACTTGAACTAAGGTGAGAGGAAGGCTGAGCTTTTCGCTTCTTAGATGGTGGAGCAGAAGACTTATCCTTGCGTGCATTGGCTTTAGTTTTGCCTTTAACCTTCGCAGCTATCTTTTCCTCAGCGTCAACCTTCGCATACAAATGAAGATAAGAAATAGAGGCAACAATATTGTTAAGTAATACAAAAAGGATATTTCTTACTTCATCCGTAAGCGATCGAAGTATTGCCAAGGTGCTTGCCGATTGGATTTGCCTTGTAACTTTTCCTCAGTTTGGCAATCTGGAAAATTTACAAACTCAATGAATACAAGAGGAAAGAGGGATTGCAAAAGCAAACTACGGAGACATACCTCTTTCGTTTCCTCGGGCCACTTAAATTCCCAAGGATGATACCCTGCGAGATTTGCAGGGAGTACATGCGAACCTGCTATGTAAGGTCCACTTAAGAGCAAAGGAACAACCCACCACCTCTCATCTTTAGAGTGGCGAGAGCAAGTGTTCTTACCCGAATGCCGGTCGATATCTTTCATAAGTAATTTATCCTCAGGGATATTATCTTTTCTCTTCAACCGAGCGCCCCCAGCGAGATTTCTTATTTCTCATGCCTATTACTTCATAATTTTCAAAGAAGTTTTCCACAGTGTATTTCTCAGGGATTATTTCTAAATTTACATATTCGGGATCTCTGGCACTGTTAGGGTATAGAGATCCTTTGCCAGCACCACGACTGGCAAACTCGAGCATTAGGCGTATACAATCGCCGCATAGTTGATAGACAGCTCGCGAGAAGTTCGGATGAGAAAGGATTTCATAAAAGAGTGGCATCTCAGGATCATATAAAGGAATGGGAAGTCCTGCGAGAAGTTGACCTAGCGAAACAATAATCTTATGATCATCACATTGATGATCAGAAAAAAGCTTGGCAGTGAGTATAGATGAACCTTTTTGATTAGGAATGATAGAAAGGGTGAAACCTTGATCCTGCAACTTTTTCTGAGTCTCAATAAAGCGAGGTTTGTACATACGACTAAGTGAAGCCATTATCAATATGGGAAGGGATAAAGAAT
This sequence comes from Papaver armeniacum, assembly GCA_023531295.1. Lineage (NCBI taxonomy): Eukaryota > Viridiplantae > Streptophyta > Magnoliopsida > Ranunculales > Papaveraceae > Papaver > Papaver armeniacum. Next base: position 71,775 of record JAJJWW010002012.1, on the reverse strand, counting down.
CGAAGATTAAGATATGATAAAAAAGATTGAAGATTTGCAGTAATAGAAGTGCAACTTGCGGAAGAAGAAGATAAAAGAAAAATTGCAGAGAGAAGACGAAAGAGGAGAGGAGAAAGATATGAAAAATATATATAGAGAGAAACATCCTCGGGGAAAACGAGAGCATTTAATGTGAGAAGGGACGTGAATGGTTAAGAATAAACGATTGGAAGAAACGTGTCAGGAACAGAATGGAGGAGTAGGCATCTGTAATAAAGTCCGTATGGAAAGAAGGAACTGAAACAAGTACAAACAAACGGTTGCGGCGGTTCAAAAATATCGATTCTCATGACATTCTCTCCTTCGCAGAGAAGACATGAGAAGAGGCAAGATGTAGGATCATAATATCGCCACAACAACAACTCGCGAAGACAACGGATAACAATATTGCGAGTCAGTCGCAGAAGGTTAAATATAAATGACGCATTGGATGACGATAGGAGGATATGAAACCTGGCGAAATTTAAGAAGTGTCGCGAATACGAATGTTTGTACGTCTGCGACACTTCGCAAGACATTTCCGAAAATAAAGGATGGCTTAGCTGTCATTCACTATGTACTACCCTATATAAAGGGATGAGTGGATCTGTCGTGGGAGAGGTCTTTTTGGATTGGAGAGTAAGTCATTAGGAGAGAGAAAGAGAGAGAATTTTTTGTAAGTTCTTAAGTGTAATTCCATTTTCCTGAGTAAAGATTCAAGAAAGTTATTAATAAACATTCATAATTGTTCATCTATTATCTTTTGAATGGATTAGTTTAACAAAATATAGTGAGGGGTGTATTGCGGGATTTCCTGCAACTACAAAGGAAAAGGGTTCTATTCCTTGGAAGATTTGGAGAATATTGAAGCCTATAAATAGAGAAGTTTTCTACATCTTTTACACATATCTCTACACACACAACACTTTTCTTTTCTTATTCTTTGTGTGAACTCTTTAATATGAGTAGCTAATTTTATTATTGATTGAGGATGAATTCCTAGTTCTTAACATATAATTTGAGTTTTTGTTTTCAATTCTATCTTGAAGTTTTTCACATAATTATCGTTTGTTTTTACTAATAGGAATGATCTTAATGACATTCATGATTGATTGATAGATTGTTTAGAGTGCACACTAAATTGATTTGTTAATTTGATCTAAAGCTAGTGAAAGTTAGGGGATAAGTAATCGTTTCTTGACTCTTTACATAAGTAGCAAACACGAGACCTTGCGGAGGGATTCCGTGGAGCAATTGTGTGTGAAAACAACGTTAGCAAGTAGACCTTGATCTAAGAGTCTAACTACTAATATTGACCTAATAAGTTCATAAATCTTAATGCGTTTATTTAAATTACATCTAGAGTGATCTAGTACTAGGTGGTTTGGTAAATAGAATCCGGTAGTCGAGAACTTCCGTATCCGGTGATACAAGGGATTTAGGGGTTTAGCACCGATCTAGTCGCTTTACCTACGGTTGGTGATAATTTGTGACTAATAACAAGTAGAAAAGAACATAACTTGATTCATTGTTTCGTAACGAAGAAGGATTCCTTGATCTTGTCTCTCTTATTGCTTTCAACTTTATCTTTTAATTGCTTTGCTTATTTTCTTTTGCTTTTTACACCCCCCTTTCGTGACAATTTTTACAACTAGAATCTCTTGCTCCTCGTGGGAACGAACTTGACTTCCATTATATTATTTTTAATTGAGTGGAAATATTAATTAATTTGATTGCACCTACGACACGCATCAAATTTTGGCGCCGTCTTGGGAGCAAATGGATGATTTTAGTTGTTTTTATTTTTCTTTTTGCTTTATTCTTGCTTTGTTGGATTCTATTTTGTATCTAACTTAAGTTTTTGAGAATCTTATTTCAGTGCCGATTTTCCATGTATGGTGGACAAGAGCAAGCATATTACAACAATCAATACGGTTTTCAACCTCAACATTATGTCAACTTCCAACCATCCTTAGGATACAGACTTTATGGATATTCTCATACATATCAACAACCTTATGACGGGTATGTAAGTGAACAATCACTAGGAGGGGAGGATAATTATGCTTCTAAATCTATGTGTGATCTCCTTGGTGCAAGGCAACCTAGTTTGAGGGAACTTGAGAGAAGGTTCTATCAATTGATCGATGAAGGCATAGCATCGGATAAAGAAATTCTTGAAGCTAAACGAACTTTAAGAATAGAGCGTGAAAAACGTTATTATATGGGTTACGATGATGATTTTGAACCTTATGAAAATTATTGTAACAAGGATAAAGTTATTCCAACTCCGGATCATAATAACGATCCTTCACCTATTCAAAAGGAGGAGATTGGGTGTGACTTACCTATTGTTATAAACGGTGTAACACCCGCACAAGAAGATCTTACAATCTATACCGATGAAAATCATTTTAGTGAATGGCCCGATTCCGATGATGAAAATGTTGAAGAGATGATTCTAGAGGATGAAACCAAATTGATTGATTTTGTGGAAGACCCAATTGAACTTGCCAATGATTTTAATGATGCCAAAACTTTGGTTAAGGTAGAAAACGACGAAGAATGGTTGCAAGGTTTAATAGAGGACCACGATATACAAGAGGTAAGAAGTTCACTTGAATTTTTTAAGGATGAAGAGGATTCTATAATACAAGAGATTGTGCAAGGTTTGTCTAACCCTTTGCATATTGATTCTTCTCCTTTACCTCTTATTGGTTTGAATGTTTGTGCTTCAAAGTATTTTTGGATGATTTTGTTTCTAAATATCCACCATTGGAAACACTTGATGCTAACACCATGCAGGTTTGCCAAGAGGAATACATGGAAGTTCCAAAATTCTATGTTCTTTATACACTTCCGAGTGTGGACGAGAATAAGTGTGGGGAAATTTCTATCGAGAGATAATTTCACTATTGTTTTCTTGTGTTAACATTTGTATGGAGTTATTGTTTGCAAAACAGGTATTATGGGTGGATCCTCAAATTTTCCGATTGTTAGTATATGGGGAGTGAATCTTACAAGAGCTAAGTCGGGCCGTCGACTTTAAAACAAGCGTTTAATGGGAGGCAACCCATAGGTTTTGTATTTCTTATCCTTTTGCTTTTTGTTATTTCTTTTTCTTGTTTCTTATCATGTTAAAATTTCCCACCTTGACTTTACTAGGAAGATTCAATTACATTGAGGACAATGTAAGGTTTAAGTGTGGGGGAGTGGTTAAGCATGTATTCAAAAAAATTAAAAAATTTAAAAAAAAAAAGTTTTTACTTAAAGCTCCAATTTTTAAAGATTTTAGAGTCACTAGCATACTTCTAGGTATGTTTACATAGAGATTTTGACCGACATAATTGAACTTGGAAATGTTAGAGAACTACATTCGGATTTCTTGCTTGTTTGAGTGTTAAATAATGGATTTAATCATGCCGGTGATGCGAATTTGGTGCAGGGAGAAATGCGTTATTAGAGTTCTTGATCAATCATTAGTGGAGACTACCCGTATTCATATCATGTGAGGCACCGACCAGAAATTTTCCATCTACTAAAGAGCTTCTTTTGAGTGTGTGTCACCGTACGTAAATTCCGGGTAGAATGGTGAGCTACCCAACCTCCCACCAATAGAAGCACTACTCTTTGATCTCTTGAGTGCTAATTTTGTCAATCATGAGGGTGACGTCTATAGATGAAAGCTTCCTTCTTGTAGTTCGATTTGCAGTTAGCACCACTCTCTCTCTCGACAACAACGGATCCATAGAAACACTCTCATCATCAACAAGGAGCAACATCAAAATCTACAAGGAAAGTTGGAAAAGTTTAAGGTTTACAAGCAACGGAACGTGAAAAAGAGCAAATTTCAAATACAAGTAAAGCAACATATAAATGAGCGGATTTTACATATATGTTGAGGACTTACAATACAATGAGGTAATTTTATATTCAAGTATGAAGACTTATTCACAAGAGCGAAGAATAGCAAAAGGTGAGAATTATTGAAGTTTATGATTTTGAGGCGATACAAGTTGTGAAGAATCAAGCGGTAAAATACTTCTTCCACGGCCATGGTTGTATTTAATTTCTCTTGTTTAAAAAAAAAAAAAAAAAAAAAAAAAAAAAAAAGAGAAATTTTTGTTGTTAATAAGCCGTGGGAAAGGAAAATTTATAAGGAAGTTTCAAGCGACAAGAATTATTAAGGTAAAGGTTACAAATTGTCAAGGATTTACGAAATTCGAGAGTTTATCATCAATAGTTGGAACCGAAGACGAAGACCAAGAAGATCAAGACAAGGAGCGGAAGACGTTTCTATTGGATGCCGTGAGAGTGGTGTTATCATAATTGGCGATCGGATGTGAAGGTGAGTAAGTAATCTCATCCTCAATAATAAATGATTGATTTCCTTTCTTAGAGATCGTCAGAAAAATGGTTTTTCAAAATATTAAAAGATGTGGGTTTTTTAAAAAATATTTCGGAAGTTGTCCTTCCCACCATTCAACGTGTTGCAGGATTTCTCTCTTCATTCCTACCTGCACACATGTGAGAACCATAAAAAAGCCGTCTTTTTGAGTGCAATTATCATAAAATCCTTTTGGTGAGGCGAAAGTCGAGGCGAAATGCTTATTGATCGTTTCTCAAACACGCGTTCTCTCATTATGGTGTGGTTATTTCTCACTCAACATTTAAGAATGAGAATATGTTCTTTAGTATTTCTAACTTCTTATTACTAGAATGCGAAACTCTATGTCCTCATAACTCTTTGGATGCTTGTGACGCTTGAACGCTTTGAAGTTGTGAGTTTTTAGTTTGATTTGCTCGAGGACTAGCAAAGTCTAAGTGTGGGGAATTTGATAGGGTGTAGAATACATCCTATTTACTATCTATTGTTTATGCTTTCTTTGCTATTTTTCTTGTAAATTATGTATTTTACGCTTGTTTTGAGTTTTGTAGCTACTTTGGAGTCGCACGGAGGAAAAGAAGAAGAAATCACCCAATTTGAGCCAAAAGGGCAAAAAGGTCATTTTACAGGCGATTGATATATGGAGCTCGATTAATGTTAAGGGGTAACCCTTTTTGGGAAGTTTTAAAGACAGACTAATCAAGGTTAAGGGACTGCCATCTGGCTAGCCCTTATCAGAAGTGACATCCTATTATGAGCACCCAATTGGGGTAGTCACTACCTTGGGGTGTAACCATCCTGCCCATTCCAACCCTAAAATCGAGTATTTCTTTTCAAACCGAAATTGAGAAAGAAAAGAGAGAGCGACCATTCTTCTTTGGTTAAACCGAGAGAAAGCGGACGAGCAACTCAGAAAATCAGTTGAACGAAGAACAGAAATGGAATCCAAGATGATTGAAATTAGGGATCGAAGTTGTTTATGCAAAGAAGAACATGGGTTTGACCACTGTTGCTGTTGAATCAAAAGAACGGAGAAGAAGACAGTGAGGGAGGTACGGGGTATGAGGTGTTGCAGCTGAGGGTTCTTGATCGAAACAACAGGAAGAGGAGTTGCTGATGAAGCTCGGAGAAATGGGTTTGCTGGGAGATGGAAGAGAAAGTGATGTTAGGGTTTGATGTTGCAGTGAATCGAAGAAATAAGAAGGCAGAGAAGAATTGAATGAGAAATAGAGTTGAAGCTCAGGGAGATGGGTATGTAGTGAATAGTTGTTGCTGTTAATCGAGATCGATTGGAAGAAAGGGATCTCTGAGTTCAAGAGATTGTGTGGCTATAATCGAATTGGAGAATGGGTTTTGATGGAATTGATGAATTTGTGGTTGCTGGTATTGAAGATTATGATGGAGTTGATGGCTAGATGTGGTTCATATGAAGAACATAAAGGAGTTTTGGTGATTTGGTTTAAGCAATGTTGCCTCAGAGATGGGCTGTATCAATTTGAAGATCAGTAGTAATGGGTATCTGATTTGAAATTTTTATGAGAATCCGAGATGGGTTCAAACAGATGGGTTGTAGTTGGAATTGGGGGTTTTCACTTTCGGTTCTGGGTTCGATTGTTGTTGAAGGCTGTGGCTGAGAAGGTGATTGCTAAGCAGGGAAGAGGTGCTGTTAAGATGGGTTTGATTTGGCAGTAGTGTTGAGGCTGAATCTGCAGACAAGGCAGCGAGATGAATGGGTCTGTAACATGGGAAGTATGAGTGAAGCTGTCAGGTGGTGGTAAAGGTTTTGAGAGAGAACTGGTGGTGCAGGGCTGAGAAGATTGAGCCGATGGCCGCTGCCAGTGAAGTCGGTGATGGGATGAATGATAGCAGGGATCGATGGAAGGTAATGAGCATAATGGAGCTGAACTAGGGGTGTTGCACGAGTTCAGGGAGGCATTGCAGAGCTAGCTGCAATTGCAAGCCATGATTTTGAGTTGCAAACAGTGTTAGAATGGGACTGTGAAGGTGGTAGTGTTTATACATTACAGGGGAATAATGGAATGGTGTTCGAATTAGATGTATGTATTAGGTTTCTTAGCGAGGAATGGAGCAAAAGATCGGCTGGAAATTGACCCGAGAAAGCCACCAAATAAACGAACTCGCTCAAATTTCTCTTCAAGCGAGTCAACCCTATGATCCAAATTCCGATCCAAACTCAAACCCGAGTAAGACAAGTCAGCCACCTAGGGAGCTGACTCATAGCTAATTCAAGTGTCGACTCCACCTCCCTTTGACCCCTGTTGACTAACATTGACCGACGGTTTGACCACTTTGACCGTTAGTCCTAACGGAGGACTGACGGAATATTCCGTCGAATATACCATTGACGGAGAAATTCTTAGGTGGCCGGCGGTGACTTTTCCGACCGGATTCCGGCCATAATACCAGTTTTCCGGCGAGCCAAAATTTCCAGAATTTTCTATGGATTTCTCTCATGAGTGTGAAGACTTGGACTAGGAATTGGATGGAGAATTGGGCTCAAACTTGGAAAGAGAAGATGGAAGAAGAGAAAGACTTGAATTTGGAAATTGAATGGCTAAAGGAAAAGGGTTCTATTCCTTGGAAGATTTGGAGAATATTGAAGCCTATAAATAGAGAAGTTTTCTACATCTTTTACACATATCTCTACACACACAACACTTTTCTTTTCTTATTCTTTGTGTGAACTCTTTAATATGAGTAGCTAATTTTATTATTGATTGAGGATGAATTCCTAGTTCTTAACATATAATTTGAGTTTTTGTTTTCAATTCTATCTTGAAGTTTTTCACATAATTATCGTTTGTTTTTACTAATAGGAATGATCTTAATGACATTCATGATTGATTGATAGATTGTTTAGAGTGCACGCTAAATTGATTTGTTAATTTGATCTAAAGCTAGTGAAAGTTAGGGGATAAGTAATCGTTTCTTGACTCTTTACATAAGTAGCAAACACGAGACCTTGCGGAGGGATTCCGTGGAGCAATTGTGTGTGAAAACAACGTTAGCAAGTAGACCTTGATCTAAGAGTCTAACTACTAATATTGACCTAATAAGTTCATAAATCTTAATGCGTTTATTTAAATTACATCTAGAGTGATCTACTACTAGGTGGTTTGGTAAATAGAATCCGGTAGTCGAGAACTTCCGTATCCGATGATACAAGGGATTTAGGGGTTTAGCACTGATCTAGCTGCTTTACCTACGGTTGGTGATAATTTGTGACTAATAACAAGTAGAAAAGAACATAACTTGATTCATTGTTTCGTAACGAAGAAGGATTCCTTGATCTTGTCTCTCTTATTGGTTTCAACTTTATCTTTTAATTGCTTTGCTTATTTTCTTTTGCTTTTTACACCCCCCTTTCGTGACAATTTTTACAACTAGAATCTCTTGCTCCTCGTGGGAACGAACTTGACTTCCATTATATTATTTTTAATTGAGTGGAAATATTAATTAATTTGATTGCACCTACGACACGCATCAGATTTTCATTCATTCATTCATAAATCAGCAATATTATACTTTTATGAAGAGAATACAAAATGGATACTTACTTGAGGGGTTTCCAAATTGTTCGAAGGATTAATGTGGTCGACACCAACATTGGGAGCACCATTACCTTCATTCGGTCCCGATTCTTGAAGGTTCTCTTTCTCACCACCATTAAAAGACGAATGAACAGCCTGGCCGTGTTGATTTTCCATGAATCTCCTCCTGGATATATCAGCAACAATATTTATTATTTTATTCAAGAAGTATCATGATTAATTATACAAAGGAATACTTACGTCGACATCATCTTCATCGCTGGACTCATAGGTTGTTGGCTGAACAAGACGGAGACCATCAATACTTGATGGAGCAAAATTCTGGAACAGCAACAAACATTGGTTTCCCGATCCTAATTATGCGGACAAAGAGAAGTCATGGTAGAAAGAATATTAACAACTCACCAAAGAAGCGACTGGGGACTGTACATTATTCGGTATCATCCTATAATTCCTTTTACTTCTGCCTTCTCCACCCTAGGGACTTTCTTGCACTTCTGAGAAGCCTACCTAAATTCGAGATGTCACAACACGGTCACCCTATAATAAAGTTAATAAAATAATTAAGATGTGATTATCATGTCTTTGCTGAAATCATAAGGAGAATACTTACCTGTGAACATTCTGGAGGCGTTTTTCTTTTATCACCACTATAAAAATGCTTCAATCTTGGTCGAACAGAGAGCATATCAGCAGGAGGAAACTCTCATACCAGAGACTTAACATCCATCGCAAAGTTATACAAGCGGTCAAGTTGTTGGCGCCAGAAGTCTATATAACCTGGAGTCACATAAGTAGCTCGGTCGGAACAAGGAAACAAGTAATCATTTCCTTATACGTGTGTGCAATCCAAATGAGCCTTCAGATGCTCAAACGATGGTTTATTCATTCGATGACCTAGAGAACACTGATCAAGACCCATTTGTCGAGCTGCTCTGTCGATGTTGTATTCTTCCACCTGGAACTTTTCGTGCATTACTGACACTAAATAACCAGGAGTGCAACTCAGTATAAAAGATTTCTCTCCATCACTCAGACCGACACCAGATTTTAACGTGGCATTTTCTTCAGCAGCATTGAAAGTGATCAATTATGAGAAGAAAGGAGGAACCGACACCCATGGGCGAAAATTAAACTTAGACTCGATCTCTAAAACACTGGTGAGGCGTGTCTTGTGTTGTGGCTGCTTCGTGGACCAACGCATAATCCTGGCATTATCTTTCTCAAGGAAAGCATGACGAGTATCGACATTTGGTCTTTGCAAGACGCTACGAGGAATCGGAGCATAATTATCAAAGTGCTCCCACACCAAAGCTTGGAGAAACATCGTATTAGCATATGTTTCAACTTTCATGAAGCCGTTAGAAACACTAGAGTCTATGACTAAGGAGTCTAAATTGGAAAACAGCGAACCCAAGAACTGACTACCGATAGGAAGTTTCTCACCTTTAGTCATTTTAATAGCAAAAGGAATTACAAATGGCTTCAACAAATGTCCACTATCCTCAAGAACGTCTCTGGAGAGCCACAAGCATAAGAAGGCAGCAATGGTTAATGTACCATCAACAGGTTCTTCAGGAATTTTATCTCTCGGCCACCAGTGCTTTAACCATCGAGCATAGCAAAATTTTGGTGACTTGTTGAACTCATGCATCGTAGCTTTCAAAACGTCAGATATTGCAGTTTCCTCGGCTAAAAGCTCTTCAGGGAAATTACCAGTAATTGGGAGATGCAATAAAGCGACTACATCTTCCAAGGTGATGGCGAATTCTCCCCATCTGCATATGAAAGTATGAGTAAAACTGCACCAACGAGCAAGCAAAGCCACCATACCTCGTATATCATGACGGATGACTAACTCTCCAGCTGCTTGAATGGCTCGTGTCACCTGTGCGCGATCCATCATATCCCTTACACTGCTATAACCCAGCATATGTCTTGGCCATCCAGAAAAATCCGTCAAAGGCTTTCGGGAAAGCTTGAATTCCACATGTGAAGCCGAATAGTTTTTCCCTTGCAAACAGAACCGAATCATCGCTTGAGGAGATACCAATTTAATCTGAGTAGTACTCTTGGGATTTATGAGGAGCCGAAACAAGGAACCTGAGGGACGTACTTCGGGTCTATACAGAAACACGAAGAACTCATCTTTAGTATTCAGAATGTTCTTAATTCTAGGAGTTTCTTCTTCTTCCCTGGAAGTCCCAGAATCATCATCTCTGGAAGCTGCATCTGTAGAAGCATCCTCACTGGAAGCTCCCTCCCTAGAAATATCATCTTCAGAAGTGCCATCATGGGAATCAGTCATCTTCGCAAAGTTGTTGTAACATCCATATGCAAATTTCATCAACACAATGGAATTAAAGCACAACAGAATAAATAGGATACTCACATCAGTGTCTACAAAAATGATAATTCTCAACTCTTACCTATTTACGGTTTCACTAGCTGCGGTGATAATAGCGTAAAACTTCAAAAACTTGCTCTCTCCTTCAAACCTACGAAGACGAGCAAAATTCATTATTTAAAGTCGATACCTGACTTTTCATGAAATTATGAATAATTCACATAAGCACTTCATGTGAACATTCACTAATTTTCTACCGTGTGTACACACACTATAAAATCACAAAATTCATACATACATTATTTCATCACATATAATTGTTTGCCTCCAACAATTGCTCAAAAATCAAATTTTGAATTTTTTACGATAAAATCTTAAACTCACATACATTAAAAAAAAATAAAAAATAAAAAAAAAATTGACGTGAGTTGATAACTCACGTAACTTGTAAAAAAAAAAGGAGATTTCTCTTTTGTTCAAACAAGCGTTTGTTTATGAACGAGGGTCTTTTCTATTTTTGTAAAGATCCACATATTCCAAATAAAATTTTGAATTCACAAACAAAATTTTATCATAAGATGCAGGTTTATTTCAAAATATCTTGGGATTATTATTTATTACTTTAATTACGAACGAACGTACGTTTCCTAAAAGTATTTGTGTGAAAGTTCACGCTTTGAAAGTAAAATTTTGATTTTCACGAAACCTCATAAACAAAATTTTCTCTACTGCAACTAGATCATGTCTATTCAAAAATATATACATCTTTTTCATGTTGGGATTATTGTTCGTTTCCTAAACCGACGGACGAACGGTGTTTGCTAAAAAACAAATTTTTCATAAAACCTACACATTTGTTTTCGAACAACTCATGAATAATACGCAACAAACTAAAAAAAAAAAAAATCCCACGTACCTTTGTCGGCGCCGGAGTTCGCCGGAAATTGGCCGGCGGCAGTCGGTGGCGTTGGAGCTCCGGCGTACACAAAAAAAAAAAAAAATTCTCTCGAGCGTGAGAGAGAATAGATGGTGCCTGGTGGTCGATCAATTGAAAGGAAAATAATTTTTTTTTAGGATCTCTTCCCTTTTATATCAATTTTATTTCCAAAACCTAATAAAACATGGATTTTCTTTTTTGGGCTCGGTCCCGTAAACGCTAAACCGACAAAAACCGGGCGCCCGATTGTCCAAATCAACAATGCTTCATCTCTCCGTGATCACGGGATGACACTCTATCTTACTGTCAGGGTCCTTACCTGAGCATTTGCTCGTACATGACACCATTGGATCAAATCGAGGATTCCGAAAATACCTTTGTACGACCGAGTTTAACTGCTTATCTCGTCAACTGGAAAATCACCATCTAGTGCTTACTGCAGAATATGACTGTCCCTCACTAAGCAGGGGACTTAATGTTGATGGTGGATTTTCGACAAAGGTCAAAATCGTAAAATCATGATACTGCATGTTTCTGACCCGGCTTCAGGAACGCATGTGACGATTCATATTTTATGATCTGTGAAACGTTTCACGAACTCTGACTGAGTGAGTATTCCTCTCAGAGCCATGATGAACATGTTTCTCGAAAGGCCTCCCCGACTGAGCGTTCGATGCTGCACATTTCATCATGCCCTCTATGTAGAATAATGATTGGGCGGTTCTCTGGACATAATTGTTTGTCAGAGGGCTTAACGCCTTCAGGACGTCGACGATACTCGTTGTTCCCTGACTACATAGAGACCCACCTCTACATAGAATAACGATTGGGCGGTTCCCTGGACATAATTGTTTGTCAGGGGGCTTAACGCCTTCAGGACGTCGGCGATACTCGTTGTTCCCTGACTATGTAGAGAGACCGTGTATAGATTCAGGCGGCTCTCTAGACATAATTGTTTATTAGAGGGCTAAACGCCTTCAGGACGTCGACGCTTCACGTTGTTCCCTGACTGTACACCTTTCAGAACGAATATGATGCTATTATCTCATATCTCGATTCTGCAAATAGATTAATTCTACCGTGACATTCATCCACTGAATTCCTAGAAAATAATCTATTATATCTCATTAGTCTGTTCCCTGAATTCCCCGGCTGGATTCATGGATTAGTAATAGATAACCATTTTATCTCATTACTCCGCTCCTTGAATTCCCGACTAGAATTCATGGATTAATAATAGATACTCAATTCATGTTATTACACCGTTTCATGAATCATTATCCGCTGAATTTCGTGAATTAGTAATAATTACTCAACAATCGGGCATCTGGACTATCACCGAGTAAGCCCTAATGAAATGGTGCAAGTGTACTCAACGATGATGCACGAACGATCATTCAAAAATATGGACAAACGAGAAATCCTACACAAAACATGAGAGAGAAAATAATAATAAAAAATAAAAGAGGCGCCTAGGGACCGGGCCCACCGCCCGGCCGGTCATGCCACCGTGCCCGGTCCCCACGCCTCTTCCTTTATTTTTATAATTTTATTATTTTCATGAACTCATGAAGACTCCTTCATTCGAGCAACTTTCCTTGTTTGAGCAAAACTCACGGTTTTTCCATATTTTCACGGTTTCATGAAAAATAATAAAAATATGGAAAGATGTTGCGGGACCGGGCTACCTAGCCGGCCGGTCATGCCCTAGCCATGGCCGGTCCCACATCTTGCAATCCCTTGTTTTCATAATTATTATTTCCATCATCTCATGAAACTCCTCCGTTTGAGCAAAAAACCCTGGTTTCTTCATATTTTCTCAAATATTACTCAAACCATGAAAAAGCCAAAAAGTCAAATGGTCACATGACCGACTAGGCTATTCACAAAAAATATTAAAATATTATTATTTTAATATTCTCAAAATAGTGATCGAACGAGCAAGATCCTACTTGCTCATTCGAGCAAAATCAAGAATTTCATTCAAAGATCAAACTCTTCTGAAAACCCAAGATATTGCTCAAACGCACACCATAAAATATCAAACTCTCAGGACTGAGACACGGACATTATGGTGACATGGGCATGCTTCCTTGACCGACCAAGGCCGACCCTAAGGCTTGCAAGGAGCTGGTCCCACACATCTTTATAATTTTGATCTAATTTGCTCAATCGCTCATATTGGGTCCAAACTCTTTCCAACCAACTTGGAATTTGCTCGAACAACCATCAGCTAGTCACATGACCACCAAGGGCCGGTCTCATGCCCTCTTGGTCGGTCCCTCACTTCTCCATAATTAGGTTTTATCACCTAATGCTCAGACGAGCACTATTCTAATAAATGATTAAACCATCATTTAATCATCCTTTTACCAACCAGTCAACAAAGGAATTTGGTGCACGCTCACTCGAGCACTTGGGAGCTACATGTTCGTCCATCATCCCATGTAGCCGGTCACTCCGTCAGTGGCCTATTTTCAATAAATCATCAATTGATGAACAATTGATCAAAATTAGGGTTTCAAACAAATGCTCCGCAAATCACGATTTTGAGAAATTTCAAACACTTATAAATTTATGTTGACCCAACAATCAACATCTGGATTAATTATATAATATTTTATTGGGTTACGTTACCAGTAATTCGTCAAATTGAGAAATACTTGCTCAGTTGCTCGAATATTGATCCAACTATCATCAATATGCAGTAATTCGTCGAATTGAGCAATACTTGCTCAGTTGCTCGAATATTGATCCAACTATCAATATTCAGTAATTCGTCGAATTGAGCACGCTCAGTTGCTCGAATATTGATCCAACTATCAATATTCAGTAATTCGTCGAATTGAGCAATACTCGCTCAGTTGCTCGAATATTGACGCCAAATATTACTCAATATTCAACAATTCATCAAATTTACAATATTTGCTCAGATGAGCAATATCAATATCGTTTAATCCATGAATCACTGAGCATTCGTCAATCATGCTCAATTCAACAAAACCTAGACTCACTGTCTAATCAAGTAAATGACTGACTAATCAAATACACGTTCACTAGTACAAACCTTCACATAGGCCACACTTGATCATCGTATCCATAGGCATTTGGCCATGGATTTTTTTCACTCCAGAAATGTGGCATCAGGTGTCGTGACAACAGGGTACCTTTATTGCTACATAAACTTTGAGTGGTTATTAGACATGACTTACCATGTCCAAAACCTCTATAACCGTGTCTATATGATACCTATTCCTTTTTGTGTAGTTGAGCATTTTTCTTATCACCATGGCCATATGTTCCTCATAGACACACAATTTGAATTGAATGTGGCTGATGTTTATCTTAAAGCCATATGAATTTCATTTAAACTATGGCTTTTGTTGATATTTAGACACACACAATTCATTTTATCATGTCCAATTTGTGACTTAAGGTTACATTGACTTGTAGCACCATGGCGATAAATTTTCTAAAAGCACACAAATTATTTTAAACGTGGCGATTTTTTGTCTTTGGGACACGGAGAATTATTGAAACCATGGCAATAAATTCCTCAAGGACACATAATAGCCTTTCAATGTGGCTAGCATGTACCTTAAAGCCACATGAAATCATTTTAACCGTGGCGATTGATTACCTTTTGGACACGGAGAATTATTGAAACCATGGCGATAAATTCCTCGAGGACACATAATAGCCTTTCAATGTGGCTAGGGTGTACCTTTAAGCCACATGGAAACATTTTAACCATCGTTATTGCTATCATCTAAACCGGCGTTAACGTGACCAATCGACAACTTATGGTTACGCGTAAGATTTAGCGTCATGGCTTGAACCTCCAAATTAAACCAAATACAGAGAAAATTAAAATAAAAATGTATTTTGAACAAAAGAAAATAAAATTATAATATTGATTTTTAATACATCAAAACATATTATTATTATATTAAGCTAAGAGGTGATTTACATGACATGCCACATGCTCCTTTAACATGAGCAAAATGCATGCTTCAACAAAAAAAATAAAATAATAATAATAATAACATCATGAGCAAAATGCCAGGAGGAGTACCATTCATCAAGGACCATAAGGTTAACAAACTTATAAGCATATAACTGGAAAAGACTAGAATAAAATTTACACTCCACTATTACAAGATTGGTAGTCCACTTAGCGCCGGACTGAGAACCATTGACGGATAACAGCTTCAATCTCCAATGTTTTGGATTAGTTCCAGCTCTCTAGCCCATATGATTCTTGCAAGAAGAGCATTTAGCTTCAGCCTGTTGAGCATCTAATATTGTGATTGGGATGGTTTCGGAACCCCAAAAGTACCCTGCATTAGCAAGAAGAATTAAACCAATTCCAGTACTAAGATTCTAATATATATATAGAAAGCATAAAAAGAAACGAGGTGAGCATCCAGAAACAACACATTCACAACTATAACATTTGAAAATAGAACACTGCAAGGATATGTATTAGACTAAACTTAGAAAACAAATGTCACGAGTACACCCCCTGGAGAAAAGAATACATACAAGCCATGAAAAGTGTAAAAGACATACAATTAAAGAGAATACTATTATCAAATCAAATAAAATGTTACCTTGTTGTCCATGAAAAGTATCAACCGAAAGAGCGACAATGGTGCACAAGGTCATTCTTCGAAGGCTAGTGGGCACAAGGCCAAGATATATCCAGAACTTCTTTATAGCTCCAAAAGAAAATATTTCCAGAAATGCTTTGATGTAGTACATTTTTCTCTGTATCTACTCTTTATGTTGATCCATTGTTTAGTATCAACAATGATTGTTGATCCTTTACGGCAGTATCAACTATGACTGTTAATCTTTTGCGTACGTATCAACTATAACAGTTGATCCAACGATTATGTTTAGCTTACTTGCTTTGCAAGCCTTTTTCTTTCCTAGTTTACTTAGAATTCCTTTTCTTTTATGTTTAGTCGGTTCTTGTGAACCTATTTAAAGGCTATGCCTTCTTGTTTAAAGAACATCTTATTATCAATTTTACAACTTTAAGAATCTTGATCCTTGAATCAGATTTTAGTTAAGTTTCGACGAAACTTAAATTATCTTCACAACCCTAGCAACTAGTTTGCCTTCTTCTTATCTGTGCTACACTAGTTGGTATCAGATACAGAGTTTTTAGATTTTTATCTAAAGACAGATCCTTAGCTTCTGCAACATTCAAAAACCCTATTCTATCTTATCTTCAACTTACTATGGCAGATGTAACTGTTACAAAAGCTCTTGACGATCTAAAGGACCTCTTGAAAACCTCCATCTCTGATCTTAAAACCTTAATTATTTCTCTTGAGACTAAACTTGAAAGAAAGATTGATACAACTAAACGTGACCTCGAGACAAAGCTTGGAGTTCATGAAGACTGCATACTCAAATTATGGAAACGTGTTGGTTTTGAGGATAAAGATAAGCCTAATTTAGTCGATGACAATGAAGAAGAAGGAGAAAAACCAACAGGAGAAAAAGAAGATGATGAAACAAAAAAAGTTAAGGACAGTTATTTTGTTCATAATACTTCTATTCCTGAACCTATTTCACATCATCTTCAACACAATGAATCTTTTGAAGGTTTTCTTAACAAAAAACATGTTGGTCTACCTATCCACTATGATGATGATGATAGAGCCGAAGAAATCCAAGAACAACGGTGGATTGAAGAAAAACGACTAAAATCTGGTATTAGTTCTTATGGAACTTTACCTGAATATAAGTTGAATGCTGATATCCCTAACTTTCACGGTGGCCTCCAAATTGAAGACTTACTGGATTGGTTTTATGAAGTCGATTCGTTTTTCACCTTCATGGAAGTTCCTGACTCTTCTAAAGTTAAACTGGTTGCATATAAACTTAAAGGTGGAGCTGCATCTTGGTGGGAGAAACTCAGTGAAGATCGACGCAATGCTAAAAACCTCCTATACGTACTTATAAGAGGATGAGAGATTTATTACGCGATAAGTTTTTGCCAAGAGATTATAGACAACGACTGTTTATTAAACTTCAAAACTGTCGACAAGGATCCAGACTTGTGGAAGTATATGTAGCTGAGTTCTATGCTTTAGTTGCTCGTAACCAATTGAATGAAACTAGGGAGCAATTAGTTGCACGTTTCGTAGAAGGTTTGAACAACTTAATTCAACAAGGGATGACAAAATTAGCATTTACTACGGTTGAAGCAATACAAAAAGCTCTTGAAATTGAAAGGCGTGTACTCAATACTTCCAGACAAGCTACTCCACGTCAAGCTCGTTATCAACATTTTTATAAAGCTGCCAGACCATATTATTCCTTCAATGGTTACCAGGGTGACAAGGGATCAATGGTCGTTGTTTAATTGTATACATCTCATAGAAGTATATAAGAACCAATTGAATAAAATCGGATTGATTTGTAATCGTACAAAGTACTTATACCAAAATCAATTCATGAACATTAAGCTACGGTTTGCAAAGATTGCATTCCTTAATTTATTAATGTATTTGTTCATGAGTATGAAAACATACTTAACCGATTTTATAATATTAACCACTAAGTTTGCAAACGGGTACGCAAACTATAGCTCCGGAATTTGGTCTTGTCCAGCAGTTTGCAAATGGGTACGCAAACTGCAGTCCCGGACCTAACTCAGGTAGAACCGTTCGCATAGTGGTATGCAAACTTGGTTCCCGGACTTAACAGTTAAAAACTGTTCGGATACTGGTATGAAAACAAGGTTTCCGGACCTGAATCATACCAAACAGTTTGCATACTAGTATGCATACTGAAAAGAAGAGGGTACCCAAATACACCACAATGTTTAATTTATCCACCTATAAGTCCTCTTACCGAAAGTGATTGTCTATGGACAAAGTCGAGACAATACAACAAATCGGTATTCACACTTTGTGTGATTGTCTATGTATACGATACCGAGACAATACGACTATGATAAGTGCATAATTCATATGATTTTAGTGTCCATTCCATACTTGTTTTAGCTATTATTCTTGCATCTATTCTTGTTATTACTCTCGTTTTCTCTTATTTGTCTCTATTAGGTGAATCATCCAAAAAGGAGATGCAAAGTGCTTAAAATATCTAAGAAGAGAAGTATTCCAAGTATCCAAGCGCCCAAGTCCAAGAGAAGTGGAAGAAGTGCGACGAAAGGGAGCAAAACGCTCAAAATCAAGAGATGGGATAAATACCGATATTAAATCATTCAAACTCAAGATTTCTCATCATTATCTTGAATACAATTGAATTTTAAAAAGAATGCAAAAATAATGAGGTCATTCCGAGTTCGGACGAAGAAGTTGTGGTCAAAACAAGTTTTTTATCGAATACCGAAGACAAGCCAGTTTGCAAACTGGTATGCAAACGGGAGTAACTAAAAAATCAGTTTGCATACCGGTATGCAAACTTATTTCCCTAGATTTCATGGAAAATTTTCGTTCCTAAACAGGGTATGCAAACCATGAAGTCCCCGAACTATTTTTAGGTATTTCTTTACTACTTTTTGTGGTCGGTTTAGGAACCGACTAGGATAATCAAGGCCAAGTAATGTAAACCTATATAAATAGGTATTAGGCCTTTCATCAAAGAGAGAATATAATCTCATATCACAAGCTAGGGTTTACATTTACATCAAAAACCTAGGGTTTACCCCTTTAGGTGGAAACCACCATTATTCATCTTCTTTGTAATATGAGTAGCTAAATCCTTTGCTGATTAAGGATGAATTAAATGTTCTAAGCGTGAAGCTTTCTTATTAATACAAATCTATTTGGCAAGGATGTTGTAATACGTTGAGATACTAGTACTTCCATGGATGTTGTAGCAAGGTAATCATTGGTTGAGTTTAAAATCCCCATAGAGAATTGTCTTACACTCATAAAGAGTGAGCCAAAAATCAAATATAAAAACATATATATAAGGCTACTCTTCATATATCGACATTAATAATAAAAAGAGAAGGTTTTCCCTTTCTCAGTCGAGTTTATCTCGTTAATATAATTCTCGAAATATAAGTTTAAAGCTTAAAATGCTTCATTCATCTACTTGACAACTTAAGTCAAGATGATCATGTGAAAATTACCGGGAACATCTTACATGATCTGTGTGAGACAATCATTTGATGTTAACTCGGGATGTTTCGTATTGATTAATAATCGTTTGAAAATTACTTGAAGCTAGTGGTATGTGTAAGATTACCATTGTCGTTCTTCTAAGGATGTTTCAAATTGATTACCGAGAGTTTTGTGATAGGTCCGGAATTGCGGAATAATCATGTGGTCGATAATGAGTGAAACCTATCATCATTATATAGCAAGTCAAAAATACTATTGAAGTTGAGCGCTAAGTATTTATTACTATGTGATATCATCTAAATAAAGTTTATATTAGGAGTTGCATTGTAACTATGTTATAATGTGGAATCTCAAAACTTCCTTAAAACTTGACATATCTTTTTGAAAAAGCGGGGGTCTAACAACCACACCCAATATTTCGTTCGGCAATCTGAATAGACAAACTCCAATATACTTTCAAGAGAATCAACTAGACAGTCAGACTCGATCTATAGAAAAGTATATCAAAGAGTTATATCTCAATTTCTCAATTCAATCTGCAATCAAACAAATGAGAATTTGCGAGCCCGATTGAATAAGTGAAATAACTTGGACGTTATCACAAACCAATATCTAAGTGTCAATCAATTCAATCAACAACCCAAAGGTAGGATTCAAGAAATGACTGAACTTAACGCACAACCTGTGATATTTCTATTATATAACAAAATATAATGCGGAAAAGAAAAAACACAGACACCGTAAATTTTGTTAACGAGGAAACCGCAAATGCAGAAATAACCCGGGACCTAGTCCATCTTTGAACACCTCACTGTATTAAGCCACTACAGACACTAGCCTACTGCCAATGAACTTCGGAATGGAATGTAGTTGAGCCCTAACCAATCTCACACTAATCAAGGTACAGTTGCGATCCTTACGTCTCTGAACCCCAGCAGGATTCTACGCACTTGATTCCCTTAGCTGATCTTACCCACAACTAAGAGTTGCTACGACCCAAAGTCGAAGACTTGATAAACAAATTTGTCTCCCACAGGAAAGTCTATTGGAATAGATAAATCTGTCTCCCACATAAATACCTATGAGTTTTGTTCCGTCTTTTGATAAATCAAGGTGCACAGGAACCAATTGATAAACCGGACTTATATTCTCGAAGAACAGCCTAGTATTATCAATCACCTCACAATAATCTTAATCGTATGGTAGCGAAACAAGATATTGTGGAATCACAAACGATGAGACGAAGATGTTTGTGACTACTTTGAATCTTACCTATCAGAGATAAATCTCAAGCAAATCTTAGCAAAGATAATACTCAATCACGATAGTTGAAGTAAGATCAGAACACGCAACTACAGAAAAAATAGTTGGGTCTAGATTCACAATCCCAATGAAGTCTTCACGTCGTTAACCTACTGGGTTTCGTGAAAAACCTAAGGTTAAAGGTGAATCGACTCTAGTCGCAACTAGTATCACACAGAAGGTGTGGGGATTAGATTTCCCAGTTGCTAGAGTTCTCCATTATATATTTTTCAAATCAGGTTTGCAATCTAAGTTACCTTGGTAATAAAGCATTCAATATTCACCGTTAGATGAAAACCTGATTAGACTCAAGCTAATATCTTTCAACCGTTATATCGAACTTAGCTTGTTATACACAAATTAAATGTACCTTCATTTAGGTTTGAGTAACCGTACCTAAATGTGTACACTAGTTTGGCTCAACAGTAGTTAACCGAAATAAGCTATATGAACACTCTCACATCAACCTTATTCATCTTAACCACAACTAGTTCAAATGACTCAAATGAAACTAGTTATAGAGTTTTGCAATTGCTATATTCTCATAGAAGTATACAAGAACACAATTGAAGCAAAATCGGTTTGATTCACTCGAATCAATTCATGAACATTATAGCCACAGTTTGCATAGAATGCATTCCTTATTATATAAATGTATTAGTTCATGAACAAAACCAATCAAGTATGCAAACGTGTACGCATACTTTAGTAGACGGACTGAGTTTGGGTTTGCCAGTATGCAAACGTGTACGCATACCTCCAAACACAATAGAAATTCCTGGACCCAAATCTTACGCCAGTACGCGTACCGGTATGTGTACTTAGGCTCCCGGAATTTGTTGAATGGCAGGTACTACAACAATGCATACTATGCCAAAGTTGGAGGGATAAGTACAATAGAGATGAACTATCTTGAAGTGGATTTCTTATTTGGTTTAAGTTTTCACTTAAATGTCACACCAAATACATTTCACAACTAACATGTACGCATACGGGTATGCATACTATAGTTCCAGTCATGGATCACATATATGCAAGAACACATACTATGTTCATAATCCAATGATGGTTAAGTGTTCTAAACTCTATTTCAATCATTGAAACATTCTTAGAGGATGAGAATAACTGTTTTCACGAACTATTAGCATCAAAGCAATTTTCAAGTTTTTGAAATAATCATTATGAAACATTCCAAGTCTAGATCAAATGATTGTATCACACAAACCATGTAAGATGTTACTCGGATTTTCACATGATCATCTTTTGACTTTCAAAGAATATAAGATGAACTTGGTTGAAGCGAAAGCTTACCAACACATATTTCGAGAAATATGTAAGCGAGTTAAACTCATCTCGAAATCTCAAATGTGTATAATCGAATGCTATATAGCAATACGACTTTTGTCTCAATATATGAGATAGAGTAGAAATAGACTTTCCAAGTTATAGATGAGTTTTAGTCTCCACATACCTTTTGTTAATGAAGTTCCGCAAGCTCTCTTTAGCAGTTCTTCGTCTTCAAATGATGAACGCCGTGAATTCTAATGCTCAACTACACAATCTATCCTAGTCCGAGACATCACTATAAGTAGACTAGAAATAAAGACTTATAGTTTCGATCACTAACATTGACAAACAATCTTGAGATAGCAACGCTTGCGAGTTTGACCGAGCAGTGCTCTAACACTTTTGATTGTATTCATTACGATCCCACGATTTTCATACCTTAATTTTATTGAAAACAAAGGGGAGAATTATTTAGTAGTTTCATACTACATACATATGGTTTACGGATCATTATGTAAGGGGGAGTGAATCAATAATCTATAGGTCTCGCCTATTATGCAAAATATGTAAGTATTGATTAATGGGGAGAAACATATCACCGTAGTATTACTTCAGAGTTGAGATACAATTGAACTTTGGAGAAGATAATAATACTATGTTTATGTATAACGACGATTGGGAATATTTGTTTTCAAAAGTTATTATCGCTATGGAATCGGTTCTTCAACAACAACGATGCCGAGTTGAACACGTTCAGAATCATTGCAGCTTGGAATTACGAAGAGTTCAAGTAGTTAAAGAAGCCAAGGAAATCAAGACATGATTCGAGAAGTTTTCAAAGCTTTATTTTATTATATATATGTATTGATAGTTTTGTCACTAAAATTGACAAAGGGGGAGATTGTTAGAGCATTGCTCGGTCAAAATCACAAGTGTTGCTATTTCAAGCTTGTTGTCAAATTTAGTTGTCAGAACTATATCTTGATTTCTTGTCTACAATTTGTTAAGTCTCGGTCTAGGATAGAAGTAGTTGAGAAACGAACCAGTCATCATTGTGTTCTACCATTTGATGGCGAAGATCAACTGAAGATTTTGGAGAACTTCATCAACAAAAGGTAAGTGAAGAATGAACCACCTATTTCTCAAGTTATATTCACATTTCTATCCTTGAGACATTGTCGTGTAACTAATTAGACTATTTTGCATAGACAAGAATTTCGAGTCAAGTTTATCTTGATAATTAGTTCTCGAAATATAATAACTAAGCTTAATGAACATTTGTTCATACTTGATGAATTTCGGTTAAGGACAATTTATTTTTCGGAATCAAAATCATGATTCAAGTTTTATCATTCGAAAATAGCCTGGAACAGTGATATGTGTCATTGATGTTATTCGGGAATGTTTTGAATTGATTTAGAGAAAAATATAGAACTATTATATATCGGATACAAGACAGTGTTATCGGTCTTACAAACTGGGAAAATTGTTATAAGTCTGAACTCGTAGTACATGTACTCTTACATGTACCGGAGTAGCTATATATCGACTTACAGATTAGTGGTTCACATATTCTTATGCACATCATATGAAAATCTGTTTAACTCGTGAACCAGATCGGTATGCATACTCGTATGCAAACCATTTTGGAACTTTGGTTACGGAACCGAGATTAGTTTACAAACTAGTACGCAAACTAAAACAGTTTTGTGTTCCTGAACTCGTCTGTGTATCCAAACTGGTACGCAAACCAAATTAGTTATGTGAACTCCGGAACCGGTGACAGTCTTAAGGTTTCCAAACTGGTACGCAAACCTAAATAGTTTTGTTAACTTCGTAATTTGGTTTGGTTAAATGTTTACAAACCGGTACACGTACTGTGACTGAACCGACTGATGCGTGTCGTAACCACAACAAATTAATTAATACTTTACTACCTAATTAACTAGTAATATAGGGTAGTCAAGGTCGATCCCACGAGGAGCACGAGATTCTAGTTGTAGAATTTGTCACGAAAGGGGGGTGTAAAAAGTAAAAGAAAATAAACAAAGCAATTAAAAGATAAAGATGAAAGCAATAAGAGAGACAAGATCAAGGAATCCTTCTTCGTTACGAAACAATGATTAAAGTTATGTTCTCTTCTACTTGTTATTAGTCACAAATTATCACCAACCGTAGGTAAAGCAGCTAGCTCAGTGCTAAACCCCTAAATCCCTTGTATCACCGGACACGGAAGGTCTCGACTACCGGATTCTATTTACCAAACCACCTAGTAGTAGCTCACTCTAGATGTAATTTAAATAAACGCATTAAGATTTATGAACTTATTAGGTTAATATTAGTAGTTAGACTCTTAGATCAAGGTCTACTTGCTAACGTTGTTTCTACACACAATTGCTCCACGGAATCCCTCCGCAAGGTTTCGTGTTTGCTACTTATGTAAAGAGTCAAGAAACGATTACTTATCTCCTAACTTTCACTAGCTTTAGATCAAATTAACAAATCAATTTAGCGTGCACTCCAAACAATCTATCAATCAATCATGAATGTCATTAAGATCATTCCTATTAGTAAAAACAAACGATAATTATGTGAAAAACTTCAAGATAGAATTGAAAACAAAAACTTAAATCATATGTTAAGAACTAGGAATTCATCCTCAATCAATAAATTAACTACTCATGTTAAAGAGTTCACACAAAGAATAAGAAAAGAAAAGTGTTGTGTGTGTAGAGATGTGTGTGTAGAGATGTGTGTAGAAGTTGTAGAAAACTTCTCTATTTATAGGCTTCAACATTCTCCAAATCTTCCAAGGAATAGAATCCTTTTCTTTTGCAATTCAATTTCCAAATCCAAGCTTTTCTCAACTCTTCCACCTTCTCTTTCCAAATTTGAGTCCAATTCTCCATCCAATTCCTAGCCCAAGTCTTCACACCCATGAGAGAAGTCCATAGGAAATTCTGGAATTTTTGGCTCGCTGGAAAACCGGGATTGTGACCGGAATCCGGCCGGAATAGTCGCCGGAAAATATCTCAGGTGACCGGCAAAGTCCGCCCGGTCACCGGTCAAACGGGTCAACGAGGCGGGTCGGGTCAAACCCGAGTCAGGTTCATGAGTCAGGGTGACTCATTGATCCATATGAGTCATAGGTGAGTGAAAGCCCAACTAGCCGACCGGGCTTAGTTGTCGGAGTACATTGCGACAGCGAGTCTCTCACAGCACTAAGATGGTGCTTTACCAACTCATGATCGGCCAAGATGGTCGTGCATTGCTTCTTACAATCCAACAAACCTAACTCACCGCAAAATTTCTCCCTTCAACACCTTTGTAACTCCACAGTCCAACACAAGCCTACCACCAAGCGGCACTGAATTTCAACAACATCACAATTTGCTCCACAACACCCCGCCAAAAATCATCACTATCATCTCGGGCTCCCGAATTCCTACAATGCTTGGCCGCAAACCCTTCTCAAGATCGAACTTGCACACCATAACAACCACCATCCGCACCTCACCGCAAAACCACTCAATGCTAGCCATAATTGCCGCCATCAATACCAGCTCTCAAAGCCAACAATGACCCAT
This sequence comes from Papaver armeniacum, assembly GCA_023531295.1. Taxonomy (NCBI): domain Eukaryota; kingdom Viridiplantae; phylum Streptophyta; class Magnoliopsida; order Ranunculales; family Papaveraceae; genus Papaver; species Papaver armeniacum. The sequence goes on along the minus strand of JAJJWW010002012.1, from coordinate 46,224 downwards.
TCGTGCTCAACTCGGATATCTTGCAACTCCAACAGAACCGGCCCACTCCGCACAAAGACCGGCACCCAAACCCGACTTCTTTGCTAACCCTTTCGCCTCCTCCATCTCGCTTTGCAACCTCATTCTCTCCCTGGCCAACAACCAGCTCCTCCATCACCTTGTCTCTGCAACAGCTGTAACCTCAGGCCAACAATCATTGTTGCCTTAGTTCAGCTGCAGTACCCATTGGCATCCACCTGAGCCAGCCTTGCACAATCATGCTCATTTTCAGTTCCTGTTAAGAGTCCTAGCACATACATCTATTACCACAACCACCAAGCCCTGTAATAATGCAAGCACCAACTCTCGATCCACAGTGCCGGTTCTTTTAGCTTCAACCAACCCGGAGCGGCAACACTACATTCCACTCAGACCTGCACAACTCCGCTTTAGAACCGCTTCTTGATTCCATTTCGCATTGCACAAGCTCAACCCTTGTGCATTACAGACCCATTAACTCCATCTTTCCTTTCTGGGTCTCAACTAGCACCATGATACAGCCCCCAATGTTACCAACTCCATTCTACTTACAACTCAAATTCACGAAACCCTTTCAATTACTTATTGTCTTTGTCATCACAGTATTCATCCCCTTCTTTCACTCAAACAATTGTTTGCTTTCATTTATGCAACAGAGCTCATTCTTCAAAAACTCATTCATTCCCCGAGAACCCATTCATTCAAATCCACCACTCAATCGATTTCAACACCTCGCACCACCACAAACCCATTTTACTTCAAATCAGAGCAATCTCGGCTTTCAATTGAATCAACAACAACTCGTCTCAAGCCACATTCCGTCCTATAGAGACCACTAACATCATTTCCAAAGAACACCCAATTCAATTTCTCCAACATCGGGTTCATCTTCTCCCCGCACCAACAAAAAGATCAACATTGCAAAACAACCCCCGCACCTTGGTTCACCGCAACGAATCTTCATTCTCAATCTCTACTACCACCACCGGAGACACATCGCATCTTCAATTTCACCTTGAATCAGCAGTTCCATCAATCCTCCCATTCGACTACATCGGAACATCACAAACCCTAATCTCTCTCGGTTCTCCTCTCGATTCATCTTCTTCCTTCATCTCTCGTAATCAGCAGACAACTCTCTATCGATTAAACGACATCGAACCCTAATTTCTTCCGGGTTTCGATGCGCTCGGTGTAGGAAACGAGTAATAGATGCAAATTGTGAGAAAGAGAGCTTCTTCGATTTAGGGTAGGATAGTGAAGTGGGTTTGGATCCGGTTTCGGGCCATGGATCCGGGTAAGGGTGTGGGTCTATGGGTCTAGGGTGTGGGTCTATGTGTTTAGGGTGTGGGTGGATTCAGACACCCACCATAAGTACACCCCAATTGTGCTATTCTCACTCCCTTCTTTTGGATAAGGGACACCTCTTTGACCTCCCCTTAACCTTGGCTGGGCTCCATATAGTATTCCCTCCTTGGTGAAATGACAATTTTACCCTTTTGCTCAAATTGAGTGATTTCTTCTTCTTTTCCTCCGTGCGACTCCAAAGTAGCTATAAAACTCAAAACAAGCGTAAAATACATAATTTACAAGAAAAATAGCAAAGAAAGCATAAACAATAGATAGTAAATAGGATGTATTCTACACCCTATCACCGACTCACGAACGACAATGGTTTTTGTACCTCGTACACCTACTAACCATGTCTATTATATTTTCAAGTGCGATTAAATTATTTCTACGCGATAATTAAAATTTGATTAATTCTCTAAAAACACTATACTTATTTGATCACATGTTTGTGACTCGAGTTAATTTTTATGTGTTCATGCAAATGAATATTAATCTTTCAAGTTCAAATCGGCTAGTTTCGGCTAACCATGTTGAACATAGTCATTATACACGGTTCGGTTACGGTTTCACCTAACTAGAGTGTATATCTTATTTATGTAAATCAGATTCAAGGATTCATCTAACAGTGGATATTGTTTGCTTGGTTCCAAAGCTATCTTAGCTTAAACCTAAAGCAACCTACGCTTTGAATGTCTATAAAAGGGGAACTCCAAGCAATTGGAATCTTTGAATCCCAACACTACTTTTTGGTGTGTCCTGGTTGTATCTAGAGTCGTCCTTTCTAGAAACCCTTTTAGGGTTTAGCTACTACAAAGACTTCACAGGGATTCGTGAAGCCGAGTCCATTATCTTTTATCTTGATAACTCGAGTATCCTGATCTTGTTCGATTATTGATTTCTCACTTGAACAAGATAGATAGAAATCACAAAGTTCTAGTCATCCCAAACTTTGTGATTCCGTAAATTTTATGGTTGTCGTGTGTTAGAGCATAGATCGGTGAACCCACCAAGCATTGGTATGTCAAGCTTGGTTGTCATATTTTAGTGAATCAAAACTCAATTAAAGAGTCGTTTGATTATATACTAGAGACAACTTCGTATAGGTTAGGCTAGAAAGATTAGTATAATGAGACATACAAGTATTACTCAAAGACTTGAAGAATGTGAAGAAGTAACAAGCTACATCGACGACATCATCCTTCCTCTTGAGGTTAGTAATATTTTGACTTGAACTGTTTCATTCCCAACGTATCTTTCAAGTCGTGCTATACTGAAAACATAATTGCGAAGCTGTGAATGATTATACTCTAGTAGACATAGTGTTAAGGAATTAGAATACGAAGACTAATGCCTATCTTTTGAACTTCGTATATGAGGCATCGACATAATCGTTTGAATGCTATTGTGATTATGTGTATGGGTAAAGGTGAATATTTCATCCTAGGAAACAATGTTTACATTTGTTTAAAGGAAGTACATTCATGAACTTGTTTTATGAATCGAAAGGGAAATCGCTAGGCTTATTGGTATTGTTATTCATTGCATATCTTTGGATTACAAATATGTGTGAGTTAGTGGAACCGATCATAACTTGCTATGTATCTTGGTAAAACTAGTCACAATGCCTGACTTATGTATTGGTATGACTTTTATTAGTGTAACCAATCCCAAGTAATCACCTTAGATGATATGATCGATATTTGTAATTGGTGTAACCGATCCTGGTAATTGGTATGACCGATCACAAAAGAGTTGTAATCGATCCTTGTAATTGGTGTAACCGGTCCTGGTAATTGGTGTAACCGATCACAAGTAATACCATGAGAATATGGTAACCGGTCCTGGTAATTGACGAATCGATCCGTAATCGATGTAACCAGTCCCAGTAACCATATTAAGGTAGAACCGATCCTTGTGTTTGGTAGAACCGTAAACCCATGATTAGTGTATTGATATTTGATCAATCACATAGTTCTTGAAAATCAGATGAACCAGTTCTAACTTGTTTGGGAGTGTGGTATAATCGGTTCCAAGATTGTAAATATGAAAAAGGATTTACAAAGAATAAGATGTCGACATACTTTGAACATGTTCTGTAAATCTTATCTTTTATTGTTCAAAGATATTCCTTAATAACTATAGGAGATCCCGGACCGAAATAAGTTGAGGATCTTTTAATTAAGGTTGTTAATTTTATATGCTTTTAATTACCAGCAATTAAAATGCATATCTCTGGAAAATAAAAATTGGTAATGTGCATTTACTAATTGGAGATTTTCTAGTGAGATTTCGGTTAATATTGGACAGAGCATTTCCAGAAATTATGGAAACCGATTTGGAAATACATTGCATATCTTAAGAATATTTCGGTTTTGGAAATTCCTTGGTGTCCAAACTTCCTTGGTCTATAAATACCCAAGTTTGCATTTCGTGCAAACCAACCTAAGAGCCAGAAAAACTACCTTGTTGTGTTTTTACTGGTGGAGCCGTCTATTCGGAGAGGAAAGTACCCTAATTAGGCGAAATCTCTTACGACCGCTCGTTTAAATACTTATGTGGGATCAAGAAGCTCTACGAGTACCGTTGGTGGGAAACTAGATAATTGCAATATTATTAGTTTTTCGATTTGATTTGATTGACTAACGGTTGTTGAACTTTGATTGCACCTAGTTTATTTATTCTTGATAATCTTCTCTTCTGATATAAGATTCACTCAAACTAGATCGAAGTGTCGACGGGATCTTTAGAACTGTTTGTAGATCTAAAGACGTCTTGTGATAATCTATTGTTAACAGACTCCGTTCTGAGCGTTATTGATCACAATAGATTCAAGTTGTGGTGTGCAGGTGTTTATTAAAGATTAAAGAAGATTTGAAGACAAAAAAGATTTCTTATTGGGTTCATAATCTTTGGTGTGCACAAAACTTGATCGGCTGGGATCCAACTATAATCGGTTTATCTTTGATAGATTTGATTGATTAGTTGAGTAGATCAGGAGCATTATATAGTATCTTGATATATCCTATTTTTGATTGCAAAATCTAAACTCTGCTACTTTGGTAGTTGTTGGATAGATAGATCTAAACCTGACAAATGAGTTTATTAGATTAAACAGAAGAGCCTTTGTCTAACTCATATCACTGAGATTGAATAGACTTGTTACCGAAAAGATTTGTTGTTCCTTTACTGTTTGGAATACGAACCATAGGAATTGTTCCAGTGCGTGCACTTATTGAAGGTCGGAAGCGCAGGGATACTGAAGAAACTAGGTGAACTATAGGTTTAGTTGCTTGGTCTCAACTATACGAAGTTGGTTTGATTTTGTATAGCGCTTAATTCTAGAGTATTCAATTACGGACTAGGTGCCGGGGTTTTTCTGCATTTGTGGTTTCCTCGTTAACAAAATCTTGCTGTGTCATTTACTTTTGTTTTCCGCAATTATAATTTAAAGTAAATTACACAAACGTTAACTCCGTATTACTTGATAGTGATCCTATAGAGTTTGGTTAAAGTCCGAACCTATTATCAAGTAATCACACTTTGATTGTTGTATTGTCTCGATCTTGTATCCATAGACGATCACACAAAGTGTGAATACAGATTGGTTGTATTGTCTCGACTCAGTCCATAGACAATCACTTTCGGTAAGAAGACTTATATGTGGAAAAGTTTAAGATTGTGGTACATTTGGGTACCCTCGTCTTTTCAATTGGTATCAGAGCAGGCAAACACGAAAAGATCCAACAATCTGTGTTTGGTGCGATCCAACCTATAAGAAATGAGTCAAAATAAGAAATGCAAAGCTAAACTTATGAAGAACTCAGTTAACGTTCATCAAGATAATGAGAATATGGTCTCAGAAAAAGTCAATGGAAATTGGTCTCATAAATCTTTTCGAAAATCAAGAAAAAAAATCTAAGACTGATAACTTGATTAAGGATCAGGATCTGATCAAAAAAGAATGTATCCAAAAAACAAAGTAACGTGTTTTGGATCCGACTCTGATAGTTGTTGTAAACACCTTGATATTTATCTATTGTTTATGCATTATTTGCGAGTTTTCTTGCAAATTATGTATCTTATGTTTGCTTTTGAGTTTATTAGGAGCAATGGAGTCGTTTGAAGCGAAAGAAGGAGAAATTATCCATTTGGAGCGTAAAGGGCAAAAAGATCAAATCAGATGCTAGTTACGTTTGGAGCGGGCTAAGGTGCGCGAGAAGGAGGTGAAGAATGAACTATCAGTTCCTCAAAACTAACAGTGGAGTTGAGAAAAGAATTGGGCTGTCAGTTTTCTGAAACCGACAAGCCATGTATGAGTTGGTCACTGGGTATCCCTTATCTACTTTACCTGGGTGGTTATATCCAACCTCATTTCCTACACTAAACCTAAAAGGCAAAGAAAATTCATTTCTCTTCATCAGTTGTTATTTTTCCATCTTGGTCTGAACAATGGCGGCATCATAATTGAGAGGAGGATTTTGTAGTGTGGTGTGTGAAGAAGATGGATCTGGTGATTCCGAGCAGTGTTAAGAGCTTCACAGAGTTGGGAGAAGAAAAACGAAACCGAGAAGGAAAATAAGAAGGGATTGAAGTTGTTACTGTTAAAAAGATGAAGAGGGGTGTATGTTTCTGGAATTTGTAGAAGATGGAGTTGGTATCTGTGATTCTGGATGGATGTGAAATTAGGGTTTTAATGGAAACAAAGAAAGGGATCTGCTGTTAATTTGATGGCAGAAGAAGATTGATGAAGAATTAGAAGAAACTCAAGATTGGGTGCCAGAAAGATGATAATTCAAGGGTTTGAGCCAGAGTTGTTGATGCTGATGTTGATGTAATCGATGGAAGAGAGGATAGAGAATCTGTGTTGGCATCTAGATGGAAGAATGATGGTGTTGTAAGTGGCTCGATGGGTTCAATTGAGAAGAACAAAGAGATGTCAGGGGATTTGTGTTGCTGGCTTTGCAACTGAGTTGAGGGTTAGCTGAGCTTGAACTGCAAGAGAGAGTTGCAGTTGGTAGAGTGCAGTTACAGAGAATGATGCCTGAATTGCGGTGATGGGTCTGTTGAATTATGGGTTTTGAGTTCGATTTTGAGAAGTGTAATTATATGTTGTTCATGGCAGTTGATTTAGTGATTTCGAACAAGGAAGAGAAGATTGAGGGGATTTGCAGTTTGTTGTAGCAGGAGATGGCTGTTGGAGCTGGTAGTTCAAGATGGTTCAGAAGTCATGACAGTGCAGGTGGTATGGAACTGAGTTTGAGAATGTGGTGTTGCAAGAGCTATTGCAGAGTACAGGGTTTGTGATACTGAGATGGTGAATTGTACAGCAATTTGGTGGAAATTCTGGAGCTGAGGTCTACACAGGGATCTGTTTGAGTTATTTGGCAAGCTATTTGTGCAGGTGAACATGAGATTCAAGTTGCAGTTGCAGGTATGGAGGTGATGCTCAGATGGAAATAGAGCAAGAAGGTAGTTGTGCTTCTACTGACATGGAAGCTGTAACAAGAGAGGTTGAGCTGAGCAGCTGAAGTCGAAGCGATTGCAGAGAGTTTGGTGTGTAGCTGCAATGAGAACAAGAGATAGGGATGAACACGGACATGGGTTGGCTCTGTAGAGTTGCAACTGAGTTGGCAAGCAGCTGTTACTGGTTCTGATATTGGTAGTTGATCTGTGGTGGTGGACTGGTGGATGGCAGTGAATTTGTATCTATAGATGGTGTTAATTTAAGGTGTCGATGATCTGGCGGTCTGTGAAAGAAGTTGAGAATTGTGACATGAGCATGTGGAGTTGTTACTTCAGTGGAACAAGTGGTGCAGCTGAGAAGTAAATGGAAGTTGATGAATTGCAGTGAGATGTGATAGGAAAATAATGGGAATTGCACTATTGATAGTGGTGATGTGCTTTGAGCTACAATGCAGAAAAGATTGATTGTGGTGGCCTGTGTTTGAGTGGAGCTGCGATTAAATGGCACGACAGGTGATTGAAGCTACAATTTAGTTTGTAGAGAAGGAACGAAGCGTAAGGATGGTTGGAAGGGAAGCTGTGCAGAGCCATCATGGTGCTGCAGTTGAATAGGCCTTTGCAACACTGATCACAGTTTGGCCTGGAAGTCAAATTCTGACTCGCCCAGTCAATGGTGACTCGATTCTTACTCGTTATCGTTAGTGATCATTAGTCAGCCAAACTCGACGATTGACCGTTAACTTTGACTGGCACCTGAGAATTATTTCCCGATGACTTTCCCGGGCAACTTCCAACTATTTTCCTGAGTCTTCGACAACACTTTTTGGGCAGAATTTCTACACGGGTTTTGTCTCACATATGGGCTTGGTGGACTCTTTGGTGATAGTCTTTGGAAACAAGAGCGCTATAAAAGGAATACTTCTACAACTTTGGGTTATGACGTATTTTCTACTCGGAGCTTTTGGAGAGAGCCGGATTCTACGGTTTGCTTGTTTCATCTTCTTTATTTATTTTTATAATTGTGATGAACTCCATAGCTACGAGTAGCTAAATCTTATATTATTGGTTAAGGATGTAGTCCTATATCTATAACTTGTGCTTGATTAATGCATTAGTTTTCTCTCTTGATTATCGTTCAAACTTCTACTGTTTTTATAATCACATGATTGATGTATTATGATAGGATTTAGATGTTTGTTTAGTTAAGTGTCCAATTAATTGAACTTGCATCCTTGTCCATAGCTATTTTAGGGTTTTTCATCGAGCGATAACCCCAAATACAAGTAGCATGATATGATCACGGTTTGTAGTGATACACTCTTTTGATCATATGTAGAATTTGACCCTTGTCCGAATTGTCATGCGCAATGTATGACAATTGCATTGATTAGCCTATTTATGAAACTTAATGCTCCTAGGAATTGAACTTAATTAGCGCAAGGCATTAGGTTATTCTTTAGTTAGAATTCATATCCGTAGCTCTAATGTATGTGTTGACGAACTTAGGAAATTAACGGATTATCTTGCTCACTTGATAGTCTAGGGCTTTTGATGATAAAGAGATTAAATTGTAATTCTAATCATTTATGCAAGCACGTGTTTAAGATTGAAGATGAACTCCTTGACCATATCTTTCTCTCATTGATTACTTTATCCAATTTACTTTGCTTTTGATTTACTTTTGTTGCTTTGCATAAAAATCAGAAATCCCCCCAAATTGGTTACTTAGGAAATTGAATACATAAAAACCACAATTGCCTCTCTGTGGAAACGAACTCTTTCTTATCATATACTTTTGGTCGATGGGAAAGAGGAGGGCCGGCAAGCAGCATGGGGGCGTGGCCATCTGCAGGTGGCGTCGGCTAATGAGTGCCAAATATTGCATATTTATACATCTATTTTTTGGCATTTAACTCATCTTTTGTACTCAGAAATCAGATATTATCCCAAATTCTGTATTTTCTTTGTTTTCAAGAATAAATATTTGTACTAATTAATTTTGTGTTTTTAGGTAATAAATAAAGTTCGTAGAAACTGAGGAGCCAAAAGAGCGAAGATTTGGAGTCAAGCGTCTATGGAGCAGAAAGCCAAAGCCCGCGCGCGCAACAGTTGCAACCCAACAAGGAGCAACCCATCCATAAGACATGGGCCCAAGCTATCCAAGACCCGCGACCCGGATCCGAGCCCGTCCACCACGAGTCGTTGAGATCTCGTCCTGCTAGACCCTACGCTCGCTGCCTCCTACACTTCAACTCTCGATATCTCCGCTCAACACCAAATCGCCCCAGTTCACCTTCAACCGTTCAGATCTTCTCCAGCTAAATCCAACGCTCGCTGCAGCTTCCCCATCAAACATCGATGTCCCTGCTTCACAGCAAAACCGCCTAACCCTATACCCATTCGAGCAAAACTAGTTTCACTTCCATCTTCTCTTTCTTCTCTCGAGCAACCCCTCTGCAAAACCCTTACCTCCCTCTTCTCTTCCCACGCCTGATGCAGAGTCATCATCACCACCACCACTCCTTCTTCTGTCGCAATCACCACTAGCTCCTTCTCCGCCACTCTCTCTCTCAATTATCTCTTTCATAGCTTCTCATCAACCTAGAAGCTAGGTTAGAGATAATTAGGGTTAGGGTTTCACCAAACCCCCATGCATGGTCAATTCAGAGGTCAGGGACACGTCAAGGCAGAGAGAGCAGGTTTGGGTCATCGATTGTGGTTAGTTTGGGTGTTTTTGTGAGTTATAAATTCATGTTTTGATTGATGAGAGAGACAGTCTGTTTTTAGGGTTCATAGTTCAGTTTACATTTTGAATTTTAAGTCTTTTACCATGCTTACGATGTTCTAAATTATTTTTCTAGGATTAAAATGAAACCCTAGTTTTGTGTTCTGATATTCAACTCTATTTGAATTGCTTTTGCATGCTTAAGGTATAAGAGAAGTTCAATTCTAACACCTCAGTGCCCTGCTCTCACAATGAATGTCATGCATCCATTGTAGTTAGGATAACATTGTGTTGAGTGTGTTTCATCTCATACTTTAATTATTATTACTATTTCTTTGATTAGTTGTGCTTAATTAGACATCTAATGCTCTGAGTAGTATTCTTAGCTGATAATTGAACCCTCAATTGGTGAAACTCCATAGATAAGTGACAAACTTGACACTTTATCCTTATCTGTCATAGGACAAGAGCATTCGAATTAGTTGAATCACATAACCTAAACTAGTGGTGGATTTGATAATCATAGTACTTGCATCCTCAACATTTGTATTTCATCTTGCCTTTAACTGTGTAATCTTCAACTCCGTCGTAAAGACTATAAACAAACCCATATAATTGAGTTACCAAACCCTGAAGTCAGTTAAGAAACTTTTAGAACAATCTTGCACACACTAGTTCTCTGTGGTTCGACCTGTGCTTGCCACGCCTCCAATAGGCCTGTGCACTTGCAGTAATACGTAGGATAAACATCTTTAAGCTCCTACTAAGTTTTTGGCGCCGCTGCCGGGGAACTGGTAGTGTGCTATTTGTTCTTTAAAGCTTCATTTCATTGTTTTCAACCCATCCTTATGCATATTTGCTTTGAATCATCTCTGTGCTATCTTCTGTTGCTGTGAATCATCCCTGTTTTTCATTTGTAGCCCTGTATATATGTGTTAGACTTTTTCTTGTTTCCCTGCCATTATAGTTGTAGCTTAGCTTAACTTTGCATATACTGCATCATGCTCTTGCATTTATAGCTGTAATCTCCTTCAGTTAAATAGTTAGCATCTTTGCACCTTTGCCTTTGTTTCTTTGCATCACCATCAGACCCTTTGATTAAGCTCAAGGCCACTCCATTGTGACTGTGCTTTTGTGAGTCTCAACTTTGCATTGGTTAAAAACTCACAGAGAGCGATTAAAACACTTATCATGTCAGAAAATAGCCATAGCTAGTTGTGATCAAACTGTGCACATTTCCTTATATTGCTGAGCTGTACAATTCTGAGAACTGACTTTCTCCCCTGAGCTAGCATGTACTTTTGGAGCAAACTGAGCAAGCTCAAGGAAGGAATAAGGAGCAGCAAAACCAGGGTGGAATTGCCTAAACCCAGTTTAATACTGGTGGTATTGTCTTCTATCATTGCCCTGTTTGTATGATATTTGTATGATAAACCTGAGTGCATGACAAACCTGCCAACTTGCTAGCCCCTGAAGCTGCAAGTTTGAGTTTAAGCTGTGAATGAACCTTGTATAACCTGAGTATAACCTGTTGAGCCAACTTGTTTACACCCTGAGCATGTTTTTTTGCATCTGTGAACCTATGATGTGTTGAATAGCTATGCAATATCTGTGATAATTATAATCTGTGAATGATTTGACCTGTGTATGAAAGCTACATCTGTGGCCTGTGTATGATCCTGTGCATCATTGAAAGTGTGCTGAGCATTATTGTATCTGAAGCTGCGAGACCCTGTTAGCTGAGTACTTTTATTGCCTTGTCACATGTGAGTTTGAGCTTACCCAAGTGTATTGCCCTACCCTGTGGACTTGCTAAGCCATTACCTGCAATCCCTGTGCATCTGAGCATTTGCAAACTTGTAATCTGTGCTGCATAAAATTGTGAGCATTGGAGTCATCTAACCCCTGAGCTGTGAGTTTGACATCAACTCAGACTGTTGACATCAACTAACTGAGTTGATGCCACAAACTCTTCTGAGCCATTGTTCATGAGCTGACTCACTTGCCACATCTGTAAAGTCCATGCTTACATCTGAGCTAATTTGATAACCTGCTAATGCTGTGAAACTTATACACTCTGCTAATATCTGCACCCCTGTGATTTTGATTTCTAACAACTGAGGTCAACTGACCCAGTTGACATCATCTGTGTTAGCTTCATTTTATGCAATCTGTGTGCAATCTTGTGACATGTGATTGAATGAATGTTAAGTAACAGAATTTGAGTTGCATTAGCAATTTACTTGGTTTTCAAATACACAAACCTTGCACATGCTTCACCATTGAGTGAGCACATCCATTACCCTGTGCACATCACAAAATTTTCGAGTCTCTTTTGCACCTGCCAACAAGCCAGTGCTGTGAATTGCAATCTTGTGCTGTGTTGAGAGCTGCACTTGGTCCTGTCTTGTGATGTGAAGTGCAGGAGCTGTGCTGTTGCATAAGCTCCCCTGTACACCAACCAATTGTTGTATTTCTTGTGCTTTGCCTGATCAGGGCTGCACATAACCTACCAGGCTGTGCACACAGCCATTGCATGAGCTTGCCAAGCTCTGCACAAACTGAACCCTGTGCCAAATAGCTGGGCTGAAACAAACCCTTGACAGCTAAGCCCACTTAACTGAACCCAACCACTGGGCTCAACCTAATCTGGGCTGTGCATCTTCACCCAATCTGGGCCGTGCAACCAATCTGAGCCCACATCATCTGGGCTAAAATCAAACCTATTCAGTTGGGCTTCATAACTTCAAAAAGCCATCTTTTGGGCTTGAGTCTTGTATTAGTGGGTCATTCTTGAGTTTTTGCTTATCTGTGTTGAACGTGATTGTATGTTAACATGCTAGATGCGCTAGCTAGGCTATGATTGTGTCTTTTAGAGACCAAACAAATCGACTAGTTAGAATCCGCCCGGACGAAATCGTAAGCATACCCAGTTCTTCAACAAAGCCCAAGCCCGGACCTATCTCAAAATGTAAATCATGGGTGATGAACCAAACCCACCCCGTAGTCTCAAGGACTACATGTACCCAACTAGGGCAAGCCAGCCCTCTTGCATCATTCTCACAAACCCGATGCTTGTCGGTTTGAACCGAAAGCAAGCACCATTCACATGCTACCCGTGTTTAGAGGGGGTCGATCTTTGAAAAACCCCTACCATCACGTGAGAGATTTTGAGGATATTTGTGGGACTCTGCGTTTTAACCAATCATTTCCCCGAGCCTATGAATGATGATGTCCTTCTTACTCACCTCAATCAATCTCTAAGTAGTTCCTCAAGTAAAACTAACCTCCTTTCATTAAAGGATCTTCAATCCAAATATCATCTCTTAGAGGTCGAGCACGAGATCTAGTTTAAATTTAACTAATCGCTTTAAACGAATGTACCTTGATTCCGAGAAGAAAGCCAAAACTTTAAGGAAGAAAATTAGTGATCTCATAGATGAGAATGATCGCATTACTAACGAGTGCACAGGCGTTAGCGAGAATTCCGCAAATCTCTTCTTGGTGTGCAAGTTGAGCGAGATGAACTCCTTCGTCGAATACCATACTTGAGCGAGCGAGAAAGAGCAAGTTCGTTCACTTCTTGTTATTAATAGTGATGATGAATTCGCTGGGGCTGCGAAAGTTTTAGATAATGCCAGGAATAACCTAGGTGTTGATGTTAGTCTTCATGCCGAGCATACTTCCTTGATTAAAGATATGATATCCGATAGAGAAGGTTACTTATTATACCAAAATGCTTCTTACTTCGTAGTATTGCTTGTAAATTATTAACTTGTTGTTACTTATTTGTAGAATCAGAAGAGACTTCAAGTTAGAATTAGAGAGCTTGAATCGAAAAAGAACAACTCGCCAGAATTTTCCAAATGAGAATTGAAGAACTTGAAACGAAAAGAACATTTCATGAAGAGTCTCTCCCTTCGCGAGAATAAATATTTCAAGTTGAAGAAACAATTTCTAACGGCGGTGGCGAATTTTAATAATGATGTTTGTTCGTTTTCGCAATGGAGCCATGGAGTACGTTTGTAAGGACCACAATATCCCTCTCGCATTCATATCCACGGCTTTGAAAAGGTTCCCGAGAATCACTTTTGTCTCGGGCGTTTCGATAGTGAGGCTAGCGAAGAAGAAAATTACGCGATGAGAATAATAGGATCGAAGAATCGGATGGAGAAGAATCACCAAAGAGATAATTCTTTTTGTTTTCTTTATTGCCTCTAATATCTCGTACATTTACTGTATCTCTTTATTATAGTGTACTTCTTGGATTGTACCCCCCTAAATTCAATCTTCATTCCCTTTTTTGGTAGTTCTTCTTTGTAATATAATTGGCTAACATTATTGATGTATAACTTTTTCATCAGAAGATGAATAACAATATTCCATCTTTTCCATTCCCATACTTGCCTCTGTTATTTATCTTCAGATGGAAGATTTTAGTTGTCATCATGTATTTTGTTGGATAATAATTTTATTGTTATTGAAATGTATCGTTGCGACGAGGTCGCGGGTATCTTCATAACTCAAGAATCCTACTTGTCTCGCCTTACCATTTCGGTAGTCTTTGTTTTATCTCTTCTTGTTGCGACAAGGTCGCAGGCTGCCTTTACATTTTCATGCAATGACCCATTGACCTTGCCTTATCATTTTCGTGTGGTCTTCCAAGTCAGACCTCCCTAATTAGAGGTCTTTCCACCCACCTTTTATTGCGACAAAATCGCAGGACGTCTTTACACTTGCATGTAAAGACCCATTGATCTTGCCTTATCATTTTCCAAGTATTTTTGCCTCTGCAGGATGTTTTAGTTGCGGCAATATGACAAGCCTAGATATCCTTGCGAACATAAAGCCCCATGACATTGCCGTCGTGCGACGAAATCGCAGGACGTCCGTACACTTTCGTGTAAAGACCCATTGATCTCGCCTTACTCTCGCGTTAGTATTATTGCCTCTGCAGGATCATTGCACAAATATGACAAGTCTAAATTCTCTTGCGAAAACATAGCCTTATGACATTTGCGTGTCTGTTTTGACACTCCCCCTAATGGAGAGCGTCGCCTTATCATCTCCCGGTTGCCCCTTCAAGGAGGCGAAACATCGGCCATACAAGACTAGCTCCTCCCATCCGGTCTTAACAACAACTTGATTGTTTTCAGCCTCTTATCCCTTATACCTATAGGGTTTATGGTTACAGACTGCACCCTAAGTGGAGTTTTCTTCGAGCGAGTGCAACATATGCCAAGACTTGCCAAGAATGGCCAGGGTAGGTTCATCCATCCCTGGCACTCGCTCAACCGTGTACCTCGGCGCCTTGAGCATACACATCGACTCCTTGGAAGAGACCCTCGGTCGCCCAACCAGTATAACCTTATATATATAGTTGGGAATCCAAGGTACCTCTTCCGGGTAGGCTTTCATGGGCCCCAAATTTTCATGACTCGAGGCTTCGGGAGCGGTGTAACCTTCCCCCGAGCCATGTCGAGAGATACCCCTTATATGACGCACTTTAGGTCTTACATTTGCCTCTTACGAAATGTTATTCGCGAACTAGGGTGTACGCCATAAAGGTTCGTCCCATTCTTTTACTCATTCATCTTTGTTAAATCATTCAATCATTCATGTTTCATTATTTGCCGATATTTGTTTACGAAGTATTCGCAAAATTCCATTTCATTTGTTGTATTTTCATTTTTCTTTCTTAACCGAATTCTCATATACTCTTGGCTGCGAGATTCTCGCACATCATTACTTCAATTGCTACTTTTTCTCCCGTTTTTGTTGATTATTCATTTCTTATGCCTTTTGTTCTTCATATCCTTCGCTTCTTTATTATCATAATATTCGCCTGTCTCTAGGCATTCACCTCGCGAGGTATGTTCGATCCTTACTTCTATAGCATCCACCATCGATTTTCCTTTCTCTGCTCATCTCTCACATGTTGCTTCCAACCCTTTCTTTTGGCATTTATTTCTTTCGACTTTCTACATCAACCTCGTGACATTGTTGCGACTCCTTCCATTCTCCCCGTATAATACCAATGCCGTTTGGATGTGGAAATTTTATACATTGGTGGTATGTTGATGCAACCCCAAGATTTCATGAAGCCATGGCCTCCCAATCGCCGCATTATACGGAGATTCCACGTCAACCACACGAAATAAAACATCGGTTGATAATCCTTGAAGAGGTATTCTCATGTGAACCTCTCCCTTTAGCTTGTTTGCGGTGCCATTAAAGCCATATATCTTGTATGTCGAGGGGATCAAATCCTCATCCTTTCCTCCCATCGTCTTGTAAGTATGGTAAAAAGAATATTCACCGAACTTAGGTATCGATTAGGATTCGGTTGATCGCCCGACAATCTTCTCGCTTCATCATCTTCTCCATCAACTGGTTTTGGGTTAATCTCTAGTTTCACAACCAACGGGCTATCATGTGTTTCTCTTCCTTTTGGCACTTCATTTGCGAGAGAAAGAAATAGTCTTCGGCTGCCACTTTTCTAACTGCGTCGTTCTCGCTGATCTCATTATTTCTTTATCATTAGCATCTCTCGCAAAGACTCTACTGAGCACGCTGTCATGAAAATCTTCGATTGTGCGATAGGAGTGGACGATAGAGTTGCAGTTCAAATTTTTAGCTTTTGTTCCAACTTCTATCACAAATGTTTCCTTTCCTTTCGCTGACACTGTTCTGTGCATCTCTGGTGGTGGTGGTAATGTGTGGCCTTTTTCTTCTCCCTTTAGAAAGTGATTCAGCTTCCCCTGATCAATCATCCTGAGAATAATTCTCTTTATGTTTCTACAATCGTTTGTTTGATGCCCATGGAAGCGATGGTAAGAGCAAAACTCATGACTTCTATCGACGGTGGTGGTTCCATTCCCACGTTCCAAGGTGCTGGTACATCTTCCATTACAAGTATAGCTTCCCAGATCTTTTCCACACTAGCATTCAGTGGAGGCATCTTAATCTCTTCCCATACTATTCTCACGACTTCTCTCGCCTTGCATGATTATTTTGCCTTCGTCCACCGTAAGTTTCTTGTACATGATCTAGCCTCTTGAATCTTATTATTGTTTGTTACGGTTGTAGTAGTTCCTTTCTCGTTCAAACTCTTCTTGGTCGTGGCTTCCCATGGCTACTATCTTCCGCTGTCCCTCATCAGCCTTCTTTGCGTGCTGTCCTTGCGAAGTGCTCGCCACTGTATTTATGAATTGAGGCAACAAGCTTGCGTTCGCAGCATTCGAGCTTGTGTTCGCGACTGGATAAGAATTCATTTCATTCGTCTTTCTTCTAAGGCAATATATTCTTCCCGTGTAACTCTCGCGCTTCGCCATCGTGATTGTATTTTTGATTCTAAAAATTTGAATGTATAACAAGTTAGTCGCGAAGAGAGCATTCACAAATGAGAGGATGAGATATCTTTCCTCAACCCGTCCTGCCATTTCGCTACACATGGTTCTCCATCTTATTGTCAACTGCCTTAAGCTCTCGCAAACCCTTTGTTTCAACCCGAATACATCTTCAATACCTGGTCGTGAAGAGTTGTTACTTATGTATGCTCCCAGGAATGTGGCTTGTAAATGGTTAAATGATGTGATGGTGTTCCTTGGCAGACCTTCAAACCATTTTAGTGCTTCTCTATTAGGCTTGATGCGAAATATTTGCACGGTATAGCATCATGATTCTCCCACCGCAACATACATCTCATATAAGCCTTGATATGTTGTACCGCACTGAAAGTTGTTCCATAAAAGATGTTGGTTAATGCGGGTAGATTACACTTAGGAGGTATTCCTCCCATCTGTATTTCTAGCGTGAAGGATTCTTCGCGGCTCTGCGATGGCTTCGTCCAATTGTTTCCTTCCTCCTTCCCTTCTATTGTTCAGTAATCCTCTCATTTCGGCCGATTCTCTTAAGATTTGTTCATTTGCCTCGGAATTTGATTCTACTGGTCTTTTTAGCTCTGCCTCTCTCTCTTCTACGCTCGTGCTGTTTTTACCTTCTTGCTCGTTATTTTCTTCTCTCCTTTCCTCGCGACGCTCTTCTTCGTTTCTTTCTTCAATTCGCACGCCATTATATCGGTTGTTCTCTCTTCTTGGTTGTCTCTCGGCTCTCATCCGCACCCTCTCATATTCTTCATTAATATTTCTATTGGTACGATTTTGTTCCCTCCTTCTTTCCGGTTGTCATGGTTATTCTGTAGGATTGCCTCTTCCATCTCTTGATTTTCCATTTCTTTCTTATCCTTTCTCTCTCGCGAGCTTGCCGTGCTTGTTCAATGTAGTGCCTCTCAATGTCATCCTCAATCTCTCGGTTTCTTCTCAATTCTTCTCTCCCGTGCAAGATTATTCTTCCTTCGGTAATTTGGGTCATTCGGCCCTTGGGTTGCATGTTTCCTTGATTTTCCCTATTCCGCTCATCTTGAAGATTTTCGGGCTGAGGAATATAACGATCTTCCATTTCCCCTCTTCTCTCGCCATGCTCTGTGCTTGAACTTTCTGTTGGTAAAACTCTCCTTCTTTCTTCCCTAATCGATCTTGAACTTGATCTCGCACTACTTCTTGATCTTCTATTTTGCAATCTCATATTTTCCATCCTCAACTCATGATTCTGTCTTGTCAAGTTTGCTCGTTCCTCTGCCTCTAGTCGCCTCTCTTCATGTATTGTTTGTCTCAATCTTTCTAACGCCACGATTTCTTCATTTCCTGGATTCATTTCTCCATTCATTCCTTGCTCTCCTCCTCCTTGTCCATTGTTCACATTTCTTTGCTCCTCTTCCCTCTCGTCTTCAGAATCAGACCTCCAAGTGTGTACACTTACTCTATCATAATCCACAGCTGCGTTTGCTCTTTGGGGAGATCGGTGGCTGATTTTGATTTTCTTCATCATTTCTCATATTCATCCTTGATGATTCTCCTGTTTCATTCCTCCTTTCTCCAGCAAGTCTCCCACTTCTTCTCACGATTGTTGGTTGCCCTTGTGCGTTTCTTCTTCTAGCCATTTTTCTTTTTCAATAAATTCTTGAGAGTCACTTCAAATCTTTTCTCTGATAATCCAAATTCTTTCTAATCTCTCTGTTAATCACTGCTCGTCCCTGTTTCTAGCGCATATGTAGTTGCAGGAAATCCCACAATACACCCCTCACTTAATTCTACTTGATTAACACATTGAAAGATGGATGATTAAGAATGTTTATTGATTGATTTCATGAAATGTCCACACCGGAAGAATAGGATTACACTTAGAAATTAAAACACTCTCAAACTTTTTCTCTCTCCTAATAACTTGCTCAACAATTCTTCAAAAGCTCTCCTCACAACAGACTTACTCAACCCTTTATATAGGGTATTACATAATGGATGACAGCTAAGCTGTCCTTTATTTTCGGGAATAACTCGCGAAGTGTCGCAAGTGCACAAATCTTCATTCTCGCGACACTTCTTAACCTTCGCCAGGTTTCATGTCCTCTAATTGTTTTGTTTGTCGTTATTCATCGCGTCGTTTATTTTAGCTCCCTGCGACTCCCTCGCGACACCGTCGTTTATTAATCCCACAAACCTTGTACGTTGCGATATTATGATCCTACAATTGCGGATGAATTCTAAGTTCTAGACATGATTTGAGTTATTATATAAATCTATTTTGAAGTTCTTCACATGATTATTGATTGTTTATACTAATTAGAATATTTATGATTGATTGATAGATTGTTTATATGGCCAACTGAATTAATTCGTTGATACAATCAAATGCTAGTATTGAGTTAGGAGATAAGTAATAGTTGAATAATTCATACAAAAGTAGAGAACACAAGACCTTGCAGAGGGATTCTGTGTAGGGATTGTGTGTATAAACAACACTAGAAAGTGGACCTTGAGCTAAGAGTCTAACTACTAGGATCAATCTATAATTCACAAAAGATAAAGCATTCGGACAAATTACACCTTGAGTGAGCTACTACTAGGTGGTTTTGAAGAATACAATCTGGTATTGGAGAGCTTCCGTACCCAGTGATTTAAGGAATTTAGGGGATAGCACTGAGCTAGCTGTTATTCCACGGTTGGTAATAATTTGTGATTAATTGTATTAATGGATGAATATAATAACTTGATGACGGTTTAGTAACGAAGAAGGATTCCCTGATCATATTTCTCTCCATTGCTTGCGAACTTTATTACTTTCAATTGTTTTGTTATTTACTTTGTTCTAAAATCAAAAACAAACCCCCATTGTGACACTTTTTGACAACTAAATCTCCCTGCTCTTCGTGGGAACGAACTTGACTTCCATTATATTATTTTTAATTGAGTGGAAATAAGATATTAATTTGATTGCACCTACGACACGCATCGATCGGTCCCACACCTTGCAATTCTCTTTTATTTATCATTTTCATCATCTCATGTATTTTTCTAGTTTCAAAAACCACGGATTCTCGCATATTTTCTCGAAATGTTGCTCAAACGCGCATCGGAAAATACCGAAACTATCGGTGAGACATGGACACTATGGTGACACGAGCACATCCCCTTGACCCAGACCAAGGGTGGCTCTAAGGCCTGCAAACATCCGGTCCCACATGTTTTAATGATTTTAACCTAATTTGCTCAATTGCTCATATTAGGTTCAAACTTCTTCCAAACAATTAAGAGTTCGCTTGAACGACCATCCATTGGTCCCACGGCCACCAAGAGCTTCTGGTCCCATGAATTCTTGGTCGGTCCCTCGGTTCATGACCCGATTTTTATTATTTGTCGCTCACACGAGCATTATTTCAATAAATGATTAAACCAGCATTTAATCTTTCACCAACTGGTCCTCTGAGAGACTTTGGTATTTTTGCTCATTCGAGCATCTGGGCGTACATGGTGGACTCGCCATCCCATGTAGTCGGTCCCTTCTTCACTCTGCAGATTGATTTGCAATAAATCAAATTAGGGTTTTGAATCGAGCTCAAAACATGATTCTCGAAAGCGATTCAAATACTCTGATAATTTTATGTTGATTCCATGATCAACATTTTTATTTATTTTACTCGACCCAGCAGTCAGTATCTTAAATTATCAGACTAGCAATATTTGCTCGAACCAGCAATATTTGCTCAGATTCAAGAATATCGGTTCAATTATCAATATTATTCGACAATTCAGCAACACAACTTGCTCGTCTTAGGTAATTAACATAATAATACCTCGTCTCAGCAGACATATTTGATTCATGAGTTTTGAAACATTTGCAAAACATGTTCAACTCAATAATACATGGACTCATCGTCCCACAAAGTCGAAGAATCGGCTCCACAATCACGAGATATCAATCGTGTCACATAGGGGATATTAACTAGGGTTTTGATCTGGCGGTCTACGTCACGTGTGTTCACCCACGATGAGAATGTGAGCAAGTCGTGCAATCAGTTGGAAGAGTCAACAAAGTAGTGGGTGGAAAATTAACCAAGTCTCCGCACGATGAGCAACTGGTTGTAACACGATTTCCCACTTCCCCACTCTCTCGATTCCAAAAACCGTCACACTTCATGGGATCATGGTGTTTTCAACTCCGGCATTATAAAATGTCTCTGAATCCTGATTGAAAGGACAAGATTCGAACACTCGAACATTCGTCTAAAAGAATTCTCGGCAAGTTCATACAGACAATCTTTCGTCTACACGAACTCATCGTCTGAGCATTCACTCTCAATTGAGAAAAATTCAATTATTCAGAGCATTCTTACGCTGAATTCACAACACACCTAAAATCTCAGATCACCATTGATCTCACACATTTCTCGACTTCCCTCCTACGAGATCATCCCATCCTCTCTTGTGACCGAATTGACTGAAATCGAACGGCCATTGTTCTTGGTTTAGGCCGGAGTCTTGCAGATTGATCTCTCGAACTTAAAGCACTCCCTTCTTGCAAAGTGCATCCATGTGAGGTTCAACATTTTGCTCGGTTCAAGGAGTCTCCACACGGTCGACTCTTCAATTCCATAAAAACCAAACAAATTGTTTTTCCCCATCTACAACTGGGATCAACCTAAATTCACAAAGCTTAAAGCGTTCGATTGGATTACACCTTGAGTGATCTACTACTTGGTGGTTCGTTGAATAGAATTTGGTAGTCGAGAACTTCCGTATCCAGTAATCGAAGGAGTTTTGGGAATGACACTGATCTAGCTGTTATTCTACGGTTGGTGATGAATGGTTCTAACAAAAGATAGATAAGTATTATAATCCAGTTATCGCCTGGTAACGACGAAGGACTCCTTGATCATCTCTTTCCTTTATTTTTGTCTTTTTATCCATCTTACAATCAACCCCCCTTTGTATTTTACTTTATTTTGCTGAATCAAATAACATATCAATTACACAGCTCTCTATGGGAACGATCCTTACTATCACTATATTACCTGTAATTAGTGAGAAATATCTCGATTAATTTGTTGTGGTTACGACATGCATCAAATTTTGGCGCCGTTGCCGGGGAGCAGTTGCTAATTGATTTGTTATTTGTTATTTGTTTAGCTTGTTTTTGTTTTTAGATTTTTTTTTTTTTCGTTCTTGTGAGTCGTCATGTTTCCTTATGGAAATAACATGTACGGAACACAAGATTACACATATAACAGTGGTAATCAATATGGTTTTTGATCTCATTCTTATGAAAACTACCAACCATCCTATGGGTATAATCAAAACCAATCTTTTGGCTATGGTCAATATCCCACGGAACCTTATGGATACTCTCATACATGTCAACAACCTTATGACGGGCATGTAAGTGAACAATCGCGAGGATGAAAGGATAGTTATGTTTCTGATCAATTGTTTTCTAGTAATGTGCAGATGACATAGAGTTTTGAACTCAAAACTTATGATAGTGTAACCGAACCCACTCATATTGCTCATATTTGACCTATTCAAAGGGAATAGTTGCGGTCTAGGTATTCTATTGTGAATAATGATAGAAAATATGTAAACATTAGAAAACTTTATAAGAGATACAATCAATTGAAGAAGATGGAGCATGATAGGAGACTCTTCAAGAAATTGAAAGGGCCATAAAAATGGAATTCCAGTATCGTTGGGATAGTGAAGATTATGAGGTTGACGAAGATTCTGATGACGATGAGCAACCTTTAGAAAGTCTGTGCAATGATGGTAAAGTTATTCCAACTCCAGATCATAATAACGATCACTCGCCTATTCAAAAGGAGGAGAATGGATATGACATAACCATTGTTATATATGTTGTAACGTACTCAAACAATGATTTTAAGATTTGCACCAATGAAATAGACTTCCTAGGAGATGATTCCGAATCCGATGCCGAGGTTGTTGAAGAGATAGAGATTGAGGATGAAACCAAATTGATTGAAGTTGTGGAAGACCCAATTGAGCTTGTCAAGGAATATAATGATGCTGAGATTTCGGTTGAAGCAGAAATTAAAAGTTTGATAGAGGACCACGATATACTTGAGGTAAATAATTCACTAGAGATAAAAGATAAGGATCCAGAACAAGGTTTGTCCAATCCTTTACATAATTCTATATCTATTGATCCTTTCCATCCAATTGAAGTAGATTCTCAACGAGTTGTTAACCCGACTTTTAGGAAAATACCTCACTTAGGATTGGAGTTATGTGCTTCCAAAGTTTTAACGAATTATTTTGCTTCTAATTATCCACCACTTGATGTGTTTGATTCTAGAATTGTGTAGGTTCACCAAGCTGAAGAACCTTTTGAAGTTCCCGAATTTTATGTTCTCTATCCACTTCCGAGTGTAGAAAGGACTAAGTGTGGGGGAAACTTCAATAAAGTGATAGATTCAATATTTATATCTTGTGCTAATGTTTTTGTGAAGCTGTTATTAGAATTGCAGATTGTTTTCTGAGCGGACTACCAGATTTTCAGATTGTTGGTGTACGGCCGATAACGAAAAGGTTAGGCTGAGGACGTTAAACTAAGCGATGCATGGGAGGCAACCCATAGGTTTTGTATTTTCTATCCTTTTTGTTTTTAGTTTTCTTCTTTTTCATATCATATTAGGATTTCCCACCTTGATTTTACTTAGGACGAGTCAATTACATTGAGGACAATGTAGAGTTTAAGTGTGGGGGAGTGTTTGGATATTTTGCATATAGAGTTTTTAGTCTTTTTGAGTCAATTTTTCAAAATTTTGTAAATTTTTGCATATAAAAACCTCCAAATTGTAGAGATTTTAGAGTCACTAGCATACTTCTAGGTATGTTTACATAGAGAATTCTGACCGACATAACTGAACTTGGAAGTGTTAGGGAACTACGTTCGGATTTCTTGCTTGTTAGAGTGTTAAATAATGAATTTAATCATGCCGGTGATTCAAATGGGGTGCAGAGGGAAATGCATTATTAGAGTTGCTAATCAATCATTAGTGGAGACTACCTATTTTCATATCAACAGAGGCACCATACCAGATTTTTTTTTGTATATGACTAAAGAGCTTTCTTTTGAGTGTGTGTCACCGTACGTTAATTCCGGTTAGAATGGTGAGATACCCAACCTCCCACCAATAGAAACACTACTCTTTGATCTCTTGAGTGATAATTTTGTCAATCATGAGGGTGAAGTCTATAGATGAAAACCACTTTCTTGTAGTTAGATTTGCAGTAAACACCATTATCTCTCGCAAACAACGGGTCCATAGAAACACCATCATCATCAACAAGTGGAGCGACATCAAAATCTACAAGGAAAGTTGAAGACGTTTGAGGTTTACAAGCAACAATACAAGGAAGAGCAAATTTCATATCCAAGTAAAGCAACATACAATGAGCAGATTTTATATACATGCTGAAGACTTACATATAATGAGCGGAATTGTATATCAAAGTGGAAGATTAAGTACAAGAGCGAAGAAAATCAAAAGATGAGAGTTATTGAATTTTATGATACGAGACAATACAAGTTGTGAAGAATCAAGCGGTAAAGTACTTCACCATGACCATTTTCATTGTTATTTTTGTATTATTTTTCTTGTCTTAACCAAAAAAAAAAGACGAGAAAAATTTGTTATTTTGTTTTTATTTATTCAATAAGGTCGTGGGGAAGGAAGAAAAATATATAAAGAAGTTTCAAGCAACAAGGAATTTGAGGAAAAGAGTTACAAATTGTCAAAGTTTTACGAAGTTCAAGAGTTTATCATCAACAGTTGAAGATGAAGAAGAAGATGAAGAAGACGAGTTGAAGACTACGTTTCTATTGGATGTTGTGAGAGTGGTGTTATCATCATTGCAATCGGATGTGAAGGTGGTAAGTACTCCCATCCTCACAATAATGGTTGATTTCCTTTCTTAGAGATCATCGAAAAAATATCTTTATTTTCCACGATTTTGTGGAGTCTCCGAGAAATAATTCGGAAGGTTTCCTTCCTACCATTCAACGTGTGTAGGATTTCTCTCTTCATTCCTACCTGCACACATGTGAGACCCATAAAAAAGCCGTCTTTTTGAGTGCAATTATCATAAAATTCTTATAAGTGAGGCAGAAGTCGAGGCGAAATGCTTATTGATCGCTCTCAAACACGCGTTCTCTCATTTTGGTGTGGTTATTTCCACTAGAGACACCTAGGGGTTTAAAGGCATGTTGCATTAGCTAAGTGCATCTGTATCCTCGACGACATGGAGTTGTCGTATTTTATTTTAGGTAGTTTGCTCTAGGACTAGCAAAAGCTAAGTGTGGAGGAATTTGATAAGTGCTTAATTTACATGTTTATAATGTCAATTCTATACTTTTTTAGCTATAATTCTTGCATATTACTTGTTATTATGATTATTTTCTAGTTTATGTGTCATATCAGGTGAATCATCCAAAAAGGAGCTATAAAGTGCTTAAATAAACAAGGAAGTAGAGTCTATCAATGAAGGAAGGCCAAAGTCCAAATTCAACTCATTCAAATCTAGGAGTTCTTAATACCACCTTGAAGATAACGAGAATACAAAAAGAACGCAAAAAGAATGAGGTCATTCCGAGTTCGGACGAAGAAGTTGTAGGCAAAACAAGATTGGAAGAATTGAAGATACGAGAGAGAGGTTCGGCCGATAACTTCATCAGCTCGAGTCATCCGAACCTGGAGCTTAAAAATCAATATTTTCAAAGAGTATACAGGAGAGTGTTTGGCTTAAAAGCAATTTAATCAAGTGAGCCGAACCTCGGTGATCGCCCGGAGTAATTTTCACTTGTCGGGTTAAAATCAGGAAAGGCCTCGGCAAGTTATGAGCCGAACCTGACAACTTCCTGGGACATATTTGGCCGCGATATTGACTTCTAACTCAAGGAAACACAGTCCCGAAAGGATTCTAAAGCCTAACTTTGAGAGTTATATATAAGAAGACATCCAAAGCCTTAAGATCTTTTATTATCTTTATCATCTTTATATCAAAACCTAGGGTTTACCCTTAGGGGGAACCCATTCTTCTTGTAATTATGAGTAGCTAAGCCTTTGATTGATTAAGGATGAATTCAATGTTCTAGCGTGAAGCTTTATTATTATACAAGTTTGTTTGGAGTTTTAATCATCATCGTTTGTTTTCACTACATCTAATATTTATGGGTGATTCTTAGATTGATTTGGGATGCATACTAGATTAGTCTATTGATTGTTCTATTGCTAGTAGAAGTTATGAGATAAGTAATCGTCGATTGACTCTCTACACAAGTAGACATCGCGAGACCTTGCAGAGGGATTCTGTGGAGATATTTCGATTAAATTTAACATCAGCAAGTGGACCTTGATCTAAGAGTTCAACTACTGGGATCAACCTAAATTCACAAAGCTTAAAGCGTTCGATTGGATTACACCTTGAGTGATCTACTACTTGGTGGTTCGTTGAATAGAATTTGGTAGTCGAGAACTTCCATATCCAGTGATAGAAGGAGTTTTGGGAATGACACTGATCTAGCTGTTATTCTACGGTTGGTGATGAATGGTTCTAACGAAAGATAGATAAGTATTCTAATCCAGTTATCGCTTGGTAATGGCGAAGGACTCCTTGATCATCTATTTTCTTTATTTTTGTCTTTTTATCCATCTTACAATTATTAGAGCATGGGTCGGTTGAACCCACCAAGCGTTGGTATGTCAAGTTTGGTTGTCATATTTTAGTGAATCAAAACTCATGTTAAGAGTCGCTTGATTATGTACTAGAGTTAAACTTCGTATAGGTTAGCTTGAAAGTATTAGGATATGAGACATTACAAGTATTGCGAAGATTTGAAGATGTGAAGAAGCAAGGAGCTACAACGACAACAATCATCCTTCCACTTGAGGTTAGTGATATTTGACTTGAACTGTTTCATTCCCTAACATATCTTTCAAGTCGTGCATATTGAAAATGTAACTGCGAAGCATATTTGAACTCTAGATAGACATAGTATTAAGGAATACAATACGAGGTTTATTGCTTAACCATTAAACTTTGTAGATAAGACATCGTCATAATCATTTGAATGCTATTGTGATTATGTATGGGTATGAGGTGAGGATTTCATCCTAGGGAAAAATGTTTACATGTGTTCTAAGGAAGTAAGTTCATAAACTTGTTTGTGAACCGAAAAGGAAATTGCCAGGTATTATTGGTTTTGTTATTCATTGCATATCTTATGAACAATCAATATGTGTGATAGAGTATAACCGCTCACAACTTGTTGTGTTCTTGGTATAACTGTTCACAAAGGCCTGACTTATGTATTGGTATAACTTTTATTAGTAAAACCGATCTTAAGTAATCACCTGTGGTATGATCATATTTTGTATGTCTGACCTTGTAAGGGAAATGGAACCGATCCTTATAAGGGAAAGGGAACCGATCCTAGTAAGGGAAAGGGACCGATCCTAGTAAGGGGTGCAGTACATTAAAGGGAATCGATACTTGTATGGGGTGCAGCAAGGTTTATAGCAGAAAGGGGAACCGATCCTATGGACATGTGAAACACATATAAGTTAGATACCATATATATGTGGGAAACCGATCCTAGTACCTAGTCAACTGAATTTTTGGGAAGCTAGTGTGACTATGCACAGTACTCACATGGAGGTAGAACCGAAACTTGTTTTGGTAGAACCGTAAACCCATGATTGTGATTGAATGTTGGTTTGATCAATCACATAGTTCTTGAAAGTCAGATGAACCAATTCTAAACTTATTTGAAAGTGTGGCAAATCGGTTTCAAGGTTGTAAGTGTGAAAGAGAACTTACAAAGTTAAGATGTCGACAAACTTTGAACACGTGATGTGAATGTTTATTTCTATAATTGTTCAAAGATATTCCTTAACGGCTAAGGGAAGATAATCCCAGGATCGAAACATAAGTAAGTTAAGAATCTTTTAATTAAGGTTATTAATTTCATTTTATAGGGAAATTACATAATTAGTAGTGTGCATTTACTAATTAGATTTTCTGAGAGATTTCGATCGTTATTTTTGGACAGAGCATTTCCAGGAATTATGAAAACCGAATCTGTGCTTTTATGAATATCTTGAGAATATTTTCGGTTTTGGAAATTCTTTGGTGTCCAAACTTCCTTGTCTATAAATACACGAAGTTTTCCTTTCTAGCAAACTAATCTTTCGTAACAACAGATTTACTCTTTTGTTGTTGTTACTGGTGTAGCCGCCTATTCGGAGGAGAGTAACTTAATTAGGCGAAATCTCTTACGACCGCTCAATTTAAAGTCTTCTTTGGGATTGAGAAGCTCTAGCGCTACCCGTTGGTGGGAACTAGATAATTGCGGTTTATCTTTGTTTTCGATTGATTTGATTGACTAACGGTGGTTGAAATCTGATTGCACCTAGTTTGTTTATTCTTGAGAATCTTCTCTTCTGATATAAGATTCACTCAAACTAGTTCAGAGTTTCGACAAGGATCTTTAGACTGTTGTTAGTTTTAAAGACGATCTTGTCATAATCCATTGTTAACAGACTCCGTTATGTGCGTGATTGATCAAAAGAGATTCAAGTGATTGTGTACAGGTTTTTATTGAAGATTTAAGAAGATTTGAAGACAAAGAAGATATTGAAGATCTGACTTGGATTTTATAATCTTTGGTGTGCACAATACTTGTTTGGGTAAAAGAGGATCCAATTAATAATCGGTTTATCCTTGTGGTAGATTGGATTGATTAATTGAGTAGATCGACATCAATACGTTTCCTTGTGATTAAAGGTATTGATTGGCTTAATCTTAAACGATTACCTTTGGGTGATTGAACATAAGATAGATCTAAGGACCCGGCGAAGGAGTTTATGTTAAGATAAACAGAAGAGCCTTTGTCCGACTCATATCACTTGGTTGAATAGAGTTGATACCAAACAGATTTGTTGTTCCTTTACTGTTTGGAATACGAACCAAAGAAATTGTTCCAAGTATGTGACTTATTCACAAGTCGGAGGCGTGGGAATACAGATGGAACTAAGTGAACTGTAGGGTTAGTTACTTGGTCTCAACTATACGAAGTTAGGTGTAATTTTGTGTAGCGGCTTAGTCCCGAGAGTATTCACTTACGGACAAGGTCCTGGGTTTTTCTGCATTTGCGGTTTCCTCGTTAACAAAATCTTGCTGTGTCATTTACTTTTATTTTCCGCATTATAATTGTTTTATTATAATTAAATTAAATCACACAAACGTTAATTTCTATTTACTTGATAAGCAATCCTATTGTGTTTGGTTAAGTCCGAACCTTTGTATCAAGTAAACATACTTCGTTGTTGTATTGTCTCGATCTCGTATCCATAGACGACCACACGAAGTGTGAACCGATTAGTTGCATTGTCTCAACTCAGTCCATAGATAATCACTTTTGGAGAAAGGACTTATAGGTAGGAAAAGTTTTAGCTTGAGGTATATTTGGGCACCCTCAACTTTTCAATTGGTATCAGAGAAGGCAAACACGAAAAGATTTAACAATCTGTGTTTGGTGCGATCCAACCTATAAGAATTGAATCTAATGTGTGATTCAGTTAACATTATGCAAGAGTATGAATACTCAAATGTTGAAGATGTTACCACTTCGTTAACTCATGATCCAGGAGTTACGAAAGCATCCATGTCTATCTCTGATGAAAGAGAAGAAGCTGATAAAGAGTTGGTAAAACTCCTAAAGCCTATACAGTCTCTGTCTTCTAAAGTGATCATTTTAAAGACAGAGTCAAATCTTATTAAACAGGAGATCAGAGAAAAAAACATTCAACTGAACTGTCTAGCCAAAGAGAAAATAGATCTCGCTGTCAAACTAGAATCTCTTGGTAAATCTCTTACAGATAAAGAGACACGTCCCATGATTCTGACTAATGATGTTGTTGTGATTTCTTCTGATGAGGAAACTAAAAGTCCTTGCTCTAATTTTACAGATTGTGACAAAACTGGGTTGATCACATCTGAAACATCAAGATGATGGTAGTTTGCCTAACTACATCAAGTTAGAAGACGATGAGAAACCAAATTACTAGATCTACTGATGATCAAACAAAATCTTGTCCAAAGGAAACTTTAAACCGATTCCGTGATGACTCTAAGGAATACAACTTTCAGTCACTTGACAGGAAACTTATACTTCTTCAACATACGGTGGTAAAATATTTGAAAGAAGTTTCTTGTCTTAAAAACTGAAAGATTATTCCTCGATGAAAGACATATTATACTACATCCCGATAAGATCAAGTCAAAGGAGTCAGAGGAAAGAGTTGATAATCACTGGAAAAAGGTTCCTCCGCACCCATATCGAAACAGTTCTGGTTTTGATGAGGAACGACTTCAGAAGGAAGGGAAAGGGCGAATCTCGACAAAAGAAACAATCGGGATTTTCCGATAGTTGTTTCGTGATGATCACACTAATGTGAATAATAAGGAAGTCCTTAGAATGAGAAAATCGTATGAAAATCTCATTGAAAGAATTAAGAGAGATCTAGCTATCTCCGAGAATTCTCACATTAGTACATTTTCTCCACATGATCATATCTCTAGAGTTAGAAAATATCATCATCTTGGGAGAAAATATTTTGGGCAGAAATTCCCTAAAAGAGACATGAACTATGTTTCTGATATTCACTGTAAGCTGGAAAAAGCTTACTCCGATGCAACTTAGTCGTATCGTATGTTGTGCTTTCTCATCCTTTCGTGCTCATAATCTTGGATGGGAAAGGCACAATAAAACATGAGCACATGTACCATTGTGTAGTTGTTTATCAGGAAAAATTATGTGATAGTTTATGGATTGTCATGAATCCATGGCGCTAAAAATGTTCATGTTTAACATGATTTTCCAAAAATAAGTGATATTTGGAATTTTCAGATTTTTAATAATCCTTCCACCTTGAGAATTTCGGACTAAGGAAACGAAATATATTGTTTGATATTTTGGATTTTCCAGAGGTCTCTTGGTCCGAAAGTTGACTCTTTTAAGAGGAGAAACTTTATCTTGTCTGTATTCGAAACCCTGAGAAATCCTTTGATATATTATTCATAACCGAGCATGCCTCCAGTAACTCGCAGTGTCTCAAATACTAATAAGGAGGAAGCTCAAAAAGTGAAGGATTGTCAAGGAATCGATACAGAGAGAAAGAAGAAAGGCATTATGTCTGATTATGACTATGATAGCTCAGCTGGATCACAAGATGAGTCATGTCTGTTGTCCTACAACCTTCAAGATCCAACCAAAACCCAGTGGATTCGTTCTGATAGTATGTCTTAATATATCCAAGGTTTTGATGAACTAGAAACCAATCTTGCTATGACTATACGACATCAAGATTGGGTAAAAGAGAAGTATGAAGGAACAAGAGGAATTCTTGCTGAGCTCAAAGCTCTAATTGAAGATCTTGACAAACAAGAAGTGGTTGCGGACAAGTCTATTGAGACATGCTTTAAGAGTTTGAGCACTGAAGAGACCTCAGTGAATAACAAGAGCACCACTAGAGATTAAGTTATTTACTGTATTACTTAATCTAATATAATAGACATCAATTTTTGATTTCTTTCATTGATTGTATTGGTCTATTATGAATAAAACTATTATGAATAAAATTATTTGATTGGTAATTTTTCTTGTGATAGTTTTTGGTTTACATAGCCTGTGCTTAATTGCTTTTACCTTATTGCTATGTATGTTTATGGGATGTTTGATTTCGGTTTTACTACCTTAATATTCGATCTCATATATTGTGAACCCTCATGGTTTGGGTGACTTTTTGATTTAGCGAGATTAAGTTCTAGCCCTTGAGGTAGGCTTTATCAAAGGATTATGACGGGTTTGTAGGACCAAAATATCGCGACAGCAATACTTCGCGAGAGTAATAAACAACTACATTGCGAAGGTGTCGCAAGGAAATAATTTAAATGACGCACCAGATGACGACAGCCAGAACATAAGAAAAGTATGAAGACTTGGCGAGATTTAGGAGTGTCGCGAAGTCTAACACTTACATACTTGCGATGCTTCGCGAAGGATTCCCGAAAATAAAGGACATCTTAGCTGTCATCCACTATGCAATACCCTATATAAAGGGTCGAGTAAGTCTGTTGTAGGGAGGATTCTTTTTGAATTGTTAAGCAAGTCATTAGGAGAGAGAAAATTAAGAGTGATTGTAATTTCTTTAGCCATGTTCTACATTTCTTTGTAAACCTTTCAAGAAAACAATTAATAAAATATATTGTTACTCATCTTCAAATGGATTAATTAAACAAATTCGAGTGAGGGGTGTAGTGTGGGATTTCCTGCAACTACATATGCGCTAGAAACAGGGACTGAAGAAGATTGAAGATCGAAGAGTGCAGTTAAAATCGTTTAAATCAAGAAAATGAGAAAGGAAAATGTTAAATCAGATGAGGTAGAGGAATTAAGAAACAAGGAATATAATGAAGATATGGAATACAATTCAATTACAAAAGCAATGATTGATGAATTTCACGAAAATATTAGAGGAAGGATACATAAACGAGATTTTGAAGGAAAGAAGATTATAGATGAGGAGAAGACATCGTCTTTGAAGGAATGGGAAAAACAGAAAATAACGTTCACAGCAGCAGAAGTGCCTAGAGAAAGTTTGAATCATACATCTCCACTAGTGATCACGATAAATGCAAGCAGAAAAAGAGAAGAATCGGCAAAAGCAGCGGAAGAATGGGCAATAAATAGAACTTTGGTGGATACAGGGAGTTTGATGAGTATCATGTTTTACCATACCTACAAAAAATTAGGATATAAAGATGAAGAAATGAGTTCCCCAAGGTATTATATCCATGGTTTTGGAAAATCTATAACAGTACCTAAAGGAGAGATAAAATTACAAATTTTACTCGGAGAAATTGAAACACAGGTAACATTAAGTGTAGTGGATATGGAATCGCCGTACCACATATTGTTAGGGAGACCTTGGGTACATGCAATTAAGGCGGTAGCGTCAACATTTCATCAGTGCATCAAATTTCCTATGCCGAGTGGAATTGGTGAAATCAGAGGAGATATTGATAAAGGAAGAATATATCATCAAATCGAAGTAAAGCATTATGAAGGGCAAGTGAAGAAGCAAAAAGATCGCATGAAGATAGTAAAAGCAGCTAAGAAAGAAGAAGAATTTAGAATTTACACGATAAGAGCAAAAGAGGGAAAAGGAATACCTAGCGAAATCATGGGAAAAGGGAGTGAGTTCGCGAAGGAAATGAAAGGACCAACTCCTATGGGAGAACCGAAATCTAGTTATATCGCAGAGAACAAACAAAAAAGAAGTGAATGTTGGAACCAGGAGGAGCCCAAAATCTTAAAAATTGGGACTAAAATGGAAGCGGATGAAGAAAGAAGAACTCGTTGATTTGTTTGCGAGATTACAAAGATATTTTCGCGTGGGATATGGATGAAATGCCTGGTATAGATCCATCGGTGGCTTGCCATAAATTGGAAATTGACAAGAATGTAAAACCATTTAAACAAAGAATTAGAAAGATCGCGACAAAGATATCATCCTCAAATAGAAGAAGAATTGCGAGAAAATGTTGGACGCAGAATCATTAGACAAGCAAAATATCCCGAATGGATAGCAAATATGGTTATAGTCCCAAAGAAGAAAAAAGGAATAAGAATTTGTATAGACTTTACTTGATCTAAACAAAGCTTGTCCTAAAGATAGTTTCCCATTACCGGATATTCCACAATTGGTTGAAGCAATGGCGAGAAAACGAAAGGATATCATCTCTTGATGGATATAAGGGTTACAATCAAATTCCTCTCGCCGAAGAAGATCGAACATCTTGCTTTCTTTGCTCCAAGAGGATTGTACTTGTTATACAAAAATGCCGTTTGGTTTACGAAATGCTTTAGGTGCGACATACCAAAGAATGGTGGAAAAGGTGTTCATGAGATGGATACACAAAACATTAGAGGTATTCGTAGATGATATGTTAATAAAAAGTAAAAAAGCAAAAGACCACATACGGGATTTGAAAGAAATTTTTGAACAAATGAGGCAATTTAATATCAAAGTAAACCCGGAAAAATGGACCTTTGGAGTCGCCTCTGAAATTTTTTAGGGTACATTGTATCCAAAGAAGGAATTCAAGTCGACCCGGAAAAAGTACAAGCGAGTTCGTGATATGCCAACACCGTGACAGAAAAGATGTTCAAAAGTTAAATGGGTTGTTAGCTTCGCTAGGGAGGTTCATCTCGTGATCATCTGACAAATGCAAGCACTTTTTCAATATCCTTAGAAAGGGATCGAAGTTTAAATGGACAGATGAGTGCGAAAAGCCTTGCAAGGAATAAAGGAACATTTAATGGATATATCAATTTTGCAAAAAGCGAGAAGAAGGAGAAGAATTGTTGATCTATCTTGCGACAACCTCGCATGCATTAAGTGCGATGTTACTGCGAGTGGACGCAGAGTAGAAAAACCAATTTATTACATCAAAAAACTTTCAATGCTGCAGAAAGGAATTACTCAAAAATTAAAAAATTAATCTTGGCATTAGTTTATGCAACATTTAAGCTTCGTATATATTTTCAAGCGCATGTTGTCAAGGTGGTGACAAAAGTACCAATAGAATTAGTGATGAAGAATTCAACGAGGTCGGGAAGAGTTGAGAGATGGAATGCTCAAATAAGTCATTGCAAACTCAAATATGAAATACTATCTTCGCCAAAAATCCCAAAGTTGTCGACTTTCTAGCAGAATTTCCTTTGGAAGAGGATGAATCGGTGGAAGAAATGATGGATGTGGAAGAAGAACATGGAGATCCAAAAGATTTGTTAACGAACCGAATAGATGGGAAATATTAGTAGATGGGTCATCAAATAGAGAAGGAAATGGAATAGGAATTGTTGTGATATCGCCAGAGGGCAATAAAATAGCTCTTCCTTCAGATTGGAGTTTGCATCAACAAATAAAGAAACAGAATATGAAGCTATAATAAATGCTTTGCGATTTGAAATAGAAATGAAGTCGGAGAATGTGAGGATTACTAGTGATTCACAATTGGCAATTCGCCAGATAAAAGAAGAATATGCCATAAACGAATTGTCTTTGCAAAAATATAAGAAACTTGTTGACGAGTTATCGATGCAGATACCAAGAATAAAGTGGAGACATATATCAAGGAGAAATAATAGGCTCGCAGACGCTTTTGCCTTTATATCAAGTATGATGACTGAGATCCGATTGCGAGAAACATTAAAATACAAACACTTTTGATGCCGTCAATTGACAAAGAAGAAGAACAAGAAACCGATGTAATGGTAGTAGAAGATGGAGCACAAACACTTTGTGAAGAAGATTGGAGAGCAGAGCTTCATGCATATTTGATGACAGGAGAAACACCAAGAAATAGATTAGAGACACATAAATTAAAAAGCCGTGCAACAAATTATGAATTAAGAGATGGAGTGCTATACCGACGATCTTTTAACGGGCCTTCACTTAGATGCTTAACAAGAAAGGAAAGGGAAATCATATTGAAGATGTTGCATAGTGGGGATGCCGGTAATCATAGTGGCGGAAGATCTTTAGCACATAAAGCAAAAATGCAAGGCTATTATTGGCCATACATGCATGAGGACGCGAAACAAGTGTCAAGGCGTTGCGAGGATTGCCAAAGGCATGGGAAGAAAATACATGCAGCAGGAGCTCCGTTAAGTTCTTCAACAAGTGTCTGGCCATTTGGAAAATGGGGTTTAGACATTGTAGGACCATTTTTACCAGGAATGGGACAGAGAAGATATTTAATCGTCGCTACAGATTATTTCACAAAATGGGCAGAGGTGAAAGCGGTACAACACATTCGCGATAAGGATGTCTTTACTTACATATTCGAGAATATTATATGCAGATTTGGGATTCCCGCACGCTTGGTATCCGACAATGGGAAACAATTTGAAGGACAGAATATAGAATCTAAATGCATTTCGGATACGATGTGGAAAATCAACTCCTCTATACCCGCAAGGCTAATGGCGAGAGAAGCAACAAATAAAACAATCGCAGACATACTGAAGAAAAAAGTTAGAAGGATACAATAAAGGATGGTGCGAACAAGTGCATAATGCAGTATGGGCTTACAATACTACCAGAAGAGAAGCTACAGGGATGTCCCCCTTCTGTTTAACATATGGGGTTGAAGCTGTACTTCCAACAGAAGTTATGATTCCAACAACAAAGAAAGAGGCTTGGGAGAAAAATTTAAGTGCGGGTAATATTCTAATTAAGTTGGATGAACTAGAAGAAAAAAGAGAAAGAGCATTACAACATATGGAAAATTATCAGCGAAGATTGGCTAGGGAATATAACAACTACATTGCGAAGATGTAGGACCAGAATATCGCGACAGCAATACTTCGCGAGAGTAATAAACAACTACATTGCGAAGGTGTCGCAAGGAAATAATTTAAATGACGCACCAGATGACGACAGCGGAACATAAGAAAAGTATGAAGACTTGGCGAGATTTAGGAGTGTCGCGAAGTCTAACACTTACATACTTGCGATGCTTCGCGAAGGATTCCCTTGAAAATAAAGGACACATTTAGCTGTCATCCACTATGCAATACCCTATATAAAGGGTCGAGTAAGTCTGTTGTAGGGAGGATTCTTTTTGAATTGTTAAGCAAGTCATTAGGAGAGAGAAAATTAAGAGTGATTGTAATTTCTTTAGCCCTGTTCTACATTTCTTTGTAAACCTTTCAAGAAAACAATTAATAAAATATATTGTTACTCATCTTCAAATGGATTAATTAAACAAATTCGAGTGAGGGGTGTAGTGTGGGATTTCCTGCAACTACAGGGTTCTAATAGAAACAATATGTGAAAAAGTCACAATATGTTGAATCGGTTTTGGTTTAGCATAAAAGCATATGTGTTTCGACGGTTTTCAACTTTTGCTTGCAATTGACCGGTTTTCAACCTTTCTCTGGTAAAGGTTGAGGTGTGTTTTTATTCTTTTGTTCACGCATAAGGATGACAACGTGGTGATATTTCGATATTAATTCTCCCTGGACGAAGATGCAATCATATTGGAGAAGTGGATGCGAAATTTGAGGTAACAATCTTGTTAGTTAATTGTTTTCCTGTTTAAGAAAATCTTGAGTTTATATTATATATATTTGTTGCTTTTCCTTAACAAAATTTCGGTTCAATTGATATTTATTCCATGATGTGTGTGTGGATGTGTGTTTCAATTGGTTCCGGTTAAGAAAAACTATTGTTATCTTGCTTTATTATGTGGTATCAATTGTTTAGGCTTACAAAATTTCGGTACAATTGATGTGGGTGTGTGATTCAATTGGTTTCGGTTAAGAAAAACTATTATTTTCTTGCTTTTGTATGGTATCAATCGTTTAGGCTTACAAAATTACGGTGCAATTGCGGTGCTTAGAATGTCAATGTTGTTTCAATTGCTTCCGGTTGAGGTGAATAATTATGCAAATTGATTTATTTTGGTTTCTATGAATTATTTATGGCTTAACGAAATAATATGTGTACGGGATGAGTTGTTTAGTCCAATTCGATTCCGGATAAGATAAACTAAGTTAATTCTGATCTTAGTTAGACTTATCGAAGTGAGGTTTCAGTTATTCAAGTCTAATCGAATTCCTAAACAAGAAATGCTAGTTAACTAACCTAGTACTTGTCTGTTTAAAATTGAAAGGTATAAGTTTATGAATAATTAGAACCTGATGAGAAAAATGGAGTTTATCTTTATTTTGGTCTTATCGAATTAAGCGGTTGTTTTTGAACAATCGGTTTAGCAAAGAGACTAATATGCTTAGTTGTTTTTGGTTTGCTAAACTAAATTGGAAAAATTGTTTCGGGCAATTGTTTTCTTGGTAACATATCAAAATAAGACTACTTGTAGTTTCGGTTTTGATATTGGTTATCAGAACATGATGTGTAGAACCCTCATGCCTAACTCTACATGTTTGCAAGTCTATTTTGATATTTGTAAGATTCTTTTCGTGTTGTCCTTTATTTTTTTCGTTTCTTTGTCATTTTTGTGACAAAAAGGGGGAGAAATATATGGAGTAAACAGGTGATGCTGGCATTGATATTTATATTGATTGGCATCGCTAGGGAAAAGAACATTGGTACTTGAATGTTTTTATCTAACGAAAGAGTGAAAGCACAGACTAAGGGGGAGTAACATGTATATGATTGGTATAACAAAGATGTGCGGATTTAATATCTACCTATCTTCCTTAGGGGGAGTAATAGCTTTGTTATTATAATATCAACAACGACATTTTCAAGGATTGAATGTAAGCAGTTTCACTGTGCTGTTGAATCGGGAATCAAGCGGATTGTAATGAATTATTGTAATTTGTTTATCCATATGATGTAAGAGTTTTGTCACTAAAATTGACAAAGGGGGAGATTGTTAGAGCATGGCTCGGTTGAACCCACCAAGCCTTTGTATGTCAAGTTTGGTTGTCATATTTTAGTGAATCAAAACTCATGTTAAGAGTCGCTTGATTATGTACTAGAGTTAAACTTCGTATAGGTTAGCTTGAAAGTATTAAGATATGAGACATTACAAGTATTGAGAAGACTTGAAGATGTGAATAAGCAAGGAGCTACAACAACAACAATCATCCTTCCACTTGAGGGGGAGATTGTTAGAGCATGGCTCGGTTGAACCCACCAAGCCTTTGTATGTCAAGTTTGGTTGTCATATTTTAGTGAATCAAAACTCATGTTAAGAGTCGCTTGATTATGTACTAGAGTTAAACTTCGTATAGGTTAGCTTCAAAGTATTAGGATATGAGACATTACAAGTATTGCGAAGACTTGAAGATGTGAAGAAGCAAGGAGCTACAACGACAACAATCATCCTTCCACTTGAGGTTAGTGATATTTGACTTAAACTGTTTCATTCCCTAACGTATCTTTCAAGTCGTGCGTATTGAAAACATAACTGCAAAGCATATTTGAACTCTAGATAGACATAGTATTAAGGAATACAATACGAGGTTTATTGCTTCACCATTAAACTTTGTGGATAAGACTTCGCCATAATCATTTGAATGCTATTGTGATTATGTATGGGTATGAGGTGAGGATTTCATCCAAGGGAACAATGTTTACATGTGTTCTAAGGAAGTAAGTTCATAAACTTGTTTGTGAACCGAAAAGGAAATTGCCAGGTGTTATTGGTTTTGTTATTCATTGCATATCTTATGAAAAACCAATATGTGTGATAGAGGGGAATTGATTTTATGGGTCCTTTTGTCAACTCTAATGGGAAATTTTATATACTTCTTGCTGTGGATTATGTTTCTAAATGGGTGGAAGCTAAAGCCACCCCTACTAATGATTCTGAAGTTGTTTGTGAGTTTGTAAAGGAATATATTTTTTCTAGATATGGTACACCAAGAGTGGTTATCAGTGACGGAGGCTCACATTTTTAGAAATCCTTTCATGCTTTACTCAAGAAGTACAACATAACACACAAGGTTGGTACGCCGTATCACCCACAAACTAGGGGGCAAGCCGAAATCTCAAACCGAGAAATTAAATCCATTCTTGAGAAAACCGTAAACACTACACGGAGAGATTTGAGTTATAGGATTAATGATGCACTTTGGGCATATAAAACGGCGTACAAAACACCGATTGGTATGTCTCCATATCATTTGGTTTATGGAAAAGCTTGTCATCTTCCGGTTGAACTTGAACACAAGGCTTATTGGGCGATAAAGATGTGCAACATGGATTATGACAATGCAAGGAAACAAAGGAAGTTACAACTAAACGAGCTAGAGGAGATACGTAATGATGCTTACGAGAGTTCTCGTATATACAAGGAGAAGAAAAAAAAATTCCATGACAAGATGATTTCTCGAAAGAGTTTTGTTGTGGGTCAAAAAGTTCTTTTATTTAATACTCGTCTTCGATTATTTCCTGGGAATCTAAGGTCCAGATGGATTGAACCGTATGTTGTTACTAATGTTTTTCCTTATGATGCAGTTGAGGTTACTAGTACGAAAACTGGAATAACTTTCAAAGTCAACGGCCATAGATTGAAGCCTTATTATTAAAATTTCTCTAAAGAGAATGTAGAAGTGACGAGACTTCAGGATTCACTCCCTCTGGAGGAGTAGCATAATTGGAATGCCAAGTCAAGCTGATGACGTTAAACTAAGCGCTACATGGGAGGCAACCCATCGGTTTTGTATCTCTATCCCTTTTATTTTTAATTTTCTTAGTTTTTCATATCATATATTGCATTCCCATCTTAGAATTTACGAAGTCCTATATCTATAATGAAAGTTTTGACGAATTCTCGTCAGAAAATTCTGACTGCGTAGTTGTCACGAAAATAGCTCTCGAGACTTCATACGAAGTCCGATTTGAGTGTTTGACCCCAAATTTTAAAGAGGGCAGACTCACCTTTATTTTCCAAAAAGAAAATCTGAATTCGGAGTCTGTTAAGTTGGAGAGATAGGTGTGGACATTTGAGTTTCGGTATTTTTACAGAAATTTTTCAGATTGTATGTCTGTAAGTCCGGAGGCCATAAAAGTCAGACCGTTTATCGAAACAATGTGCCCTTTTTACACCTTATAGAAAAGAAGTAGGCGAACAACTTTAGTTTAGAATGTTTTTCCTAGTTCCCTACCCATTGGTACATTTTTTGAGTTTTTCAGGGCTGTTATGTCAGAAATCAGAATTTTCGGTTTTGAACATTGAGGACAATGTTGAGTTTAAGTGTGGGGGAGCATTTAGTATCTACTATTTTCATATACATATATATATATAAATCGCACTCTTTGATTTCTTGCATTCTTGAGACTTCATTTTTTGGAGTTAATTATGAGCTATTTAGAATGACACTCTAAACCTTTTTAGGTTGAAATAGTTCTTACAACTATAGATTGAGTTCCACTTTATCATTCTACAATCCTTATATATACGTTCATAATTGAATGCGAAACTCAGATACTAGAAATGGCATGGTAGTCGTTTGAAAGATTCATCCTCGCAATTAATCATTACTGAATCACTTTCTTTTTATTTTTGCAGTTATATGTTTCTCTAAAGTGATTTGGTGGGATCCTAATACTGCCATGGATGTTATAGCAAGGTAATCATTGGTTGAGTATATAAAATCCCCATAGACAATTGTCTTTCACTCATAAAGAGTGAGCCAATATATATATATATATATATATATATATAAGGCTCCTCTTCATTTATCGACATTAATAATTCTACGATAAGTCCGGAATTTCGGAGTAATCATGAAGTCGATAAAAAAAAAACCATATCATCATTATATAGCAAGTCAAAAAGACTATTGATGAGGTTCTCGACACTTGGATAGCAGTATGTGTGAAACATTGTCCATGTCTCTGTCGCCTAAACAAGCGTGGAACGCAGGATCTAAGGCAACTATCACATACATGCTGAAAAAGAACATGCGCTTAGAGTATCTAATCATGTGGTCGAGTTAAATGGGTGCTTCTCTCAACCATTGTGCTATAAATAAGAATCCTTTGACGACATTCATACAAGTATTGTGGGTAACATCTTTCACTTAAGTCAACATTTGCACTCTTCACTTTTCTGTTTCCATTTTCTTATCTATCCATGTGATTTCAGTATGCAAGTGTTGTGGCAAACGTTGCAACAAGTATGATGACTATCTTAGTAGAGTTTTTCAAACAGGTTGAATGTCGCACATAAGTAATTGCTTGTGTGTGATGATTGGAATGTATGTGGGATGTTTGCAGCTAAAGAACATATGTATGTTGATTATCTTATTAGCTACTACTTTGTGTCTATCCTTATTAGTTCTTCCAAGGTGATAAATTAGAGTATATTTTGTGGGTATACCTCTTGTAAACCCTCACGAGACTATAACTCGTCCACTAGGGACACCTAGGGGTTTAAAGGCATGTTTTATTAGCTAAGTGCAACCGTTTTCTCAACGACATGGAGTTGTTGTATTTAGGATTAGTTTTATTTAGTTTGCTCGAGGACTAGCAAAAGCTAAATGTGGGGGAATTTTATAAGTGCATAATTCATATGATTTTAGTGTCCATTCCATACTTGTTTTAGCTATTATTCTTGCATATTTTCATATTATTACTCTTGTTTTCTCTTATTTGTCTCTATTAGGTGAATCATCCAAAAGGAGCTATAAAGTGCTGAAAAGATCTAGGAATAGAAGTATTCCAAGTATCCAAGTGCCTAAGTCCAAGAGAAGTGAAAGAAGTGCGGCGAAAAGGAGCAAAACGCTTAAAATCAAGAGACGGGACAAAGAACGATCTTAACTCATTCAAATTAAGGATTTCTCATCACCATATTGAAGAGAACTGAAAGAGGAAAAGAATTCAAAAAGAATGAGGTCATTCCGAGTTAGGACGAAGAAATTGTGGGCAAAACAAGCTTTTTATCCAATACCGAAGACAAGCAAGTATGCAAACGGGTACGCATACCTTAGAACGAATTTTCAGTATGCGTACGGGTATGCGTACCTTGGAAGGCCTAAGGTCACGTTTGGGATCGTTATTTCGTGTTTTCAGGTCGGGTTCTTGAACCGAACTAAATACGTGAAGGCCAAGCAATGTAAACCTATAAAAAGGTATTAGGTTATGTGAAATCACATCACATCAAGAGGTCACGAAATTGTAAGTCTTGGAGAGGTGAACCATACACGGAGCAAAAGCTAGGGATTTGGAGCGATTCTTTAATCGTAACGATATCTCTAAACTTTTCTTATATGTATATCATGGATGCTTCTACATCCATGAGTAGCTAAACACCTATTGATTGAGGATGAATTCCAAGTTGCAAACTTGATTTGGTTTAATATATGAATCTATTTTGATAATCGTACTTGTTATTCTACGGTTGATGATAATCTATGATTAATGACGAATAGATAAATATATTAACTCATTGATAGTTTATTAACGAAGAAGGATTCCTCGATCATATCTCTCTATTTACTTTATTCAAATCTAAAACAAACCCCCCTTTGTGACACTTTGACAACTAAAACTCATTGCTCTTCGTGGGAACGATCCTTGCTTCCATTATATTACCAGTTAATTGTGTGGAAATAAGATTATTAATTTGATTGCACTTACGACAGCCATCATTGGTAGGGAACGTATTGGCTCTGCAGATAAAGCAGCCAAATATAGTAGGAAGAATTTTCTAACAATTGAATGGGGAAGCTCACCTCCTCATTTCATCTTTTAATTATGTACTACAATTTTTCTTAATATATTATCTTTTCCAGGTGTTTGAGGGTGAAAACGGTTTCTGCTGATTTCGGTAATTTCGCGTGAGTGGGTGAGAAACTGAGTCTAAACCCTAAACAATGTACTGCAAGGGAGTACTTTAGATTCGAGAGATCAATCTGTACAAATCCGGCCTAAACCAAGAAATGGCCGTTTCAAACTTGCTTCGGTCACAAAGTGAAGGAGAAGGGTTGGTTTTAGGGAGGGAAGCGAAGAAAGTGTTGAGACCAGAATAGTTGATTCTGGAAGAGTAGTTGTTTGACTTGTATCAGAAAGTGAAAGCTAACATATGGGAAAGCTAGCAAATGGTTTCTGAGTGTTGTATGCTCCTGACCAAAACTTATTGTTCGGTGGAAATAGGTAAGACCTATTTATACAAGTCAAAGTGAAACGTACTCTAGTCTTGTAAGAAATAGAAACAAATGAGTAAATGGGAGGAGGTGGTAACCGGTAACGCCTGGAATTGATGTTCCATAATGAAGGAAAGCGTTTCACCATTACTCCATGTATTTACTAACCGCCTTATTCTTATGACACTTTCATGTAACGGGCGTAGTGTACGCCGCACGCTGTAAACCGCCAAACCAATACCCTCTATAAGCATCCCCCAGTTTGTGACATGTGTTAGATGTCTCGAATGTTTTCATGGGAAAACGTGTAGCAAGGTGTTACGTGTATCATGATGGCATGCCAGTGTCCATGGTAGAATCGACATGGCTTTTCCAAAGAATAGGCGCGGCCAAAT
Organism: Papaver armeniacum; assembly: GCA_023531295.1. NCBI lineage: Eukaryota > Viridiplantae > Streptophyta > Magnoliopsida > Ranunculales > Papaveraceae > Papaver > Papaver armeniacum. The sequence continues at coordinate 2,163 of JAJJWW010002012.1, read as the reverse complement.
TTGGGGTTTAGATGCAAACCGTGATGTTTTGGCTTTGTTCCGTAAGTTAGGTGGCGAACTTGAACGGCCGAAATCCGCAACTCAGAGGGAAGAATAATCGTTGATTATTGCAACCTTCCGTTTTAGTAGCCAGCGTTGAGCATGGCTTTGCCATAGAGTAGGCGCGACCAAATTAGGGTTTAGGTGCAAACGTGTGTTTTGGCTTTGGGTCGCAAGTTTCCATGCGTCAAGTGGCGAACTTGTGTGGTCGAGATCTGCATCTCAAAGAGAAGGGTAGCCGTTGATTATTGCAACCCTTCGTTTTAGCAGCCAGCGTTGAGCATGGCTTTTCCATAGAGTAGGCGCGGCCAAATTAGGGTTTAGGTGCAAACCGTGTGTTTTGGCTTTAGGCCGCAAGTTGCCATGCGTCAGGTGGAGAACTTGTGTGGTCGAGATCAGCATCTCAAAGAGAAGGGTAGCCGTTGATTATTGCAACCCTTCTTTTGTAGCAACAAGCGTTGAGCAAGGCTTTGCCATAGAGTAGGCGCGGCCAAATTAGGGTTTAGGTGCAAACCGTGTGTTTTGGCTTTGGGCCGCAAGTTTCCATGCGTCAGGTGGCGAAATTGTGTGGTCGAGATCTGCATCTCAAAGAGAAGGGTAGCCGTTGATTATTGTAACCCTTCGTTTGTAGCAGCCAGCATTGAGCATGGCTTTGCCATAGAGTAGGCGCGGCCAAATTAGGGTTCAGGTCCAAACCGTGTGTTTTGGCTTTGGGCCGCAAGTTGCCATGCGTCAGGTGGCAAACTTGTGTGGTCGAGATCTGCATCTCAAAGAGAAGGGTAGGCGTTGATTATTGCAACCCTTCGTTTGTAGCAACCAGCGTTGAGCATGGCTTTGCCATAGAGTAGGCGCAGCCAAATTAGGGTTTAGGTGCAAACCGTGTATTTTGGCTTTGGGCCGCAAGTTGCTATGCGTCAGGTGGCGAACTTGTGTGGTCGAGATCTACATCTCAAAGAGAAGGGTATCCATTGATTATTACAACCCTTCGTTTGTAGCAGCCAGCGTTGAGCATGGCTTTGCCATAAAGTAGGTGATAAGTGCCTAAAATACATCTTTCGAATATCGATTTCTTATGCTTTCCTTAGCTATTTAACTTGTATTTTTGTATATTACGTTGCTTTTGAGTTTTATAGGCATTTTGGAGTCATCGGAGTAAAAGAAGAAGGAAAAGGTATAAAAGGACCAAAACTGAATTTCATAGGCAAGTGTTATTCGGAGCCTAGCCGAGGATAAGGGGCAACCAGCTGAGTGATACACTAAGGACAGACTGCAGATTGTTAAGGGCCACCACCCACTTCCTATTAACCAAGAGATAGAAGTTGGATACGACCACTTCTTTGCATCATTTGTTCTTCAATTCACTGTCTTCTCCTTCAAGACTGAACCAGGGGTTGCTGCCGGCGTAATACTGGCCCCGGTATGTGTGTTCGATGGGTTAGGAGCTATTCGAAGCCTACAGCAAAGAGGAATAGGTGTGAGTTACATATGATTACACACAGTTGGGCTGTTTTCGAGCCAAGAATGCAGAGAAGAGTGGCAGTTGTTACCATTGAAAATAGGCAATGAACGAAGACATTCAAGAAGAGATTTAAGCACGTAAATCAGCAAGGAAAGATGGGTTATGTCTGAATTCAAGTTAACAAAGAATGAACTTGAGCTCGAGGCTGGAAGAGAAGTTAATGTTGCTGCCATTAAAATAGAAATGAATGAAGGAGAAATTAAAGAGATTGATAGGTGTTTCAGAGACTGTGAGTGATTAAAAATATTATGGCTTGTGTATGGAATTGAATTGTACAGGGAAGGAGTTCATTGTGTAGCTTCCAAGGTGCAGCAGCTATACGTCCCTCATCAGTTTGCAAGACGCGTACAACCTGTCGAATGAATACCCGAACCACATGTCATATATTGCGGATCGCTTCACTCTTCTCTTTGATTCCGGCTAGCCATGGGCTTGAGGGTCGTTTGCCAGGTGATACGAAGCAGCTGAAGCTATTGTGTTTGGGGTTAGTTAAGGCGCAATTTCAAGACTCTGATTTACAATAAGAAATACACGCACATTGGGTACGAGTTTGAGAAGGTCTTGGGTCACATGGCAACGAGAAAGCATTGAAGACAACAACAATT